>JBBMFX010017507.1:0-10795 GCA_037832545.1 Rhabdalestes septentrionalis | reverse complement strand
ATTTTGCATTAAAATATTTATCGTATACAAATTTATGTATTTTATATATATAAATACACGCACACACAAACACACACAAACACACACACTTATACATTCCATTACTTTATGATTGGCAATTTAGGGTCATTTATTTTATGGCACATCTTTTGTCAACTCATAAAGTCTTATGAAGCTCATAAAGCTTATAAAGCCATTAAGAAGAAAGACTTCAAATAAGTGCTGCCATAGGAAATCAATGCATACGTGCCATGTATTTCATTTTGTGGTTTTCTGTGTTGGTGTGGGTGGGTGATGGAAAACTCAGGTATCGATTCATTGACATACAAAACAGAGCATGAAAAGCTAATGATTGTGGCTCCTGCCGTCTTTGCACAAATACAAATTTTATGAATACGGTGGTAGAATCACCATCACATTGTAATAGCCACACGTGAGGCTAAGGTCACCATGCATGTAGAGCATCTCCTAAAGGGATACAAAGCCTCCCATCCTTGATGGAACTGCATTCTCTGGAGAGATGTAGCTCCTTCCATTACTTCTGTGTGCGTTCCTTTGTGAACCATCCAACAGTGCAGTACCTGACTTCACTGATGCTCTCATAGCTCAAATAAGTATAATATGTCTCTTCTTATAGGTACTAACTATTTGGACACATGAGCAACTCTTTAAGATTTTGTGAGCAAAATTGGTTATGCACTTTCCTGTAGCATGGCAAGAATGACACCAGCCCCCACCCCTGCGAATCACGGCAGTCGAGAATTGATTACTTCATCACAGTGATTATTTCGTATTGATTATGGTAGTTGTAGAACCCTGATTGTAAAAGAGTCCAGAACTTAATGAGGATGTTGAAAAAGGCTTTGCCATTCAGTTTGAAATTCTCTTGTCTTTATTTCAGCGGTGTGTTTTTTCAGGGTACTCCAGGTCTAGTGGAATGATGATGTCAGTTCGATTACACATCTCGCCTGCGCATCCTTTGAATTTTGAGTGACGGGACAGCAAAGTGGCAGGCTGGAACATGGCAGGAAATCTGATTATATATCAGTGGTGCCACTGGCAGTTCTGGGATTCAAACTCCCAAAACACTAGGCCAATAAGCTGCCCTAATCGTATTAAAAGTTTCCTATTTTCTTCTATCAAAATGTTTTTCTAAACTGGGAAAATAATAACAAGTCATATAGTGATTCACCTCCACCATCTTCACCATCATGGGGACCTCTGATCTCACTCTGGTTTACCGAGATTCACACTGATTTTAACAGATTTTAGGCTGCATTCATTTTGCTCTTTGCTTTATTAGCTTATAGTTTAATGTGCCACACTGTCATCACTCATGTTGTTGGCAGTGAGATTCCATTTTTTAATGTAAAATAAAAAAAAATCTAGAAATGATTTTGTGATAATATTACGATACTCTTACAACAATCTGAAAATGAGGGATATATTGACTAGATTAATATTTTTTCCAGCTCACAAGGCCAGCTTGTTGTCCAAGTCTGATATATAAATATGTTAAAGTACATGCAATTTTTGACAAATTAGCCTCTTTATTTGTTTATTTACAGTGGTGAATTAACATAACCAATTAAGCATGTGATATTACTTAAGTAGGAGAATTGTATTCTAATTCTGTTTGTTTGGTTCATGGTGGGTTTTGGGTTGGACTTGGGGTCTTGGGCTTGGGAACTCATTTGAAAATTACTATAAAAAAAAAAATCAGATTCAGGAAACATGATTGATCCCAGAGGAAACTTACAGAGACAGTAACAATATAAAGATGATAATAATTACACAATGTTATATACACAAATGCTGGGTGTATATACTATGTAACTTACAGCCAAGTAGTAACACTAAGAGTGGTAAGGCTTACGCTATGGCACGTAATATCAGTAATATCAGATCAGTTATATTGTGTAATATTGACATAAATTGTTAACCGTCAACCATCAACATATCAACATTGAAAAGATTTCCTGGAATAATTTAGTTTGGGACAGCTGCTGCCCTTTGACCAGTGCTAGAAGACAGTTGTTAGTACGCCATAAATCGATGGCTAATTAGCTGCTAGGGGACACTTAATCAGGTGTGCAATAAGTGGAAAGTTTAATTGCATTTGTTTCCTTGAAGCATTGACTTCGACCATGGCCAGAAAACCTTTCGCAGGCGGGCGGATGTGTGGATGCAGGTTTACGGCGGTACGGCTCACACATTGCTGTACCCCGCCAGACGGATAATCAGGGAATGCAACGTGTAGCGGAATGCTAATATAAAGAATGAGTGTTTGTGTGTATTTATGCATGTGTACGTGGGAAATGGAGAGAGGTGAGAGGTATGCTTGTGAGGCTGATCATTATGTTGCCTACCGTCCCTAATGGGATTAATTTAATCTACCAGTTGAGTTGCCATCAGCCCGGAAAATAGTTCATTACTCAAGCAGTCTCCTAGCAACGTTTGATTGGCCTTCCAAAGAGGACCCATATGAACTGGGAAGGAAAGAATTACATCCAAGTAGAGTGTACAGTGCCACCACTCTCCAAGAGATGATGGGAATTGGCAAAGTTGGAGAATTTGAAATCTCCAGCAGTCTGCAAAAGAACCATTTGCCTTTTTTTTAAAAATCTGTTTGCTATAAATGACAAACAGCTCATAATGACATCTTGACATTTTGTAACAGTCCATTTACCATCCATAAGGCCCACAAATGTACTCCAGAAAAGAATGACGTTGCAAATGAAAGCCCCTTAAATGAAGACATTATCTCTTTTTCATATTGAAATATTTTGAGAATGTTATTTATGTTTATTTATAATTTATTTAAATATGCATTTTCAATACATCTGTCAATTAAAATGCACTGCAATGGCCACTGACTTAAAATTATGGTCACACTTAATTTTGATGGTTTCCCCTTATGATATCTGGAAATTTACAGTTGCATTGCAAACAAATCTGGTAAAACTCAACAGCATTTGGATTAGGTTTAGGATTAAGGTTTAAGTTTGAATTAAGGTTGAGTTTAAGGGCAAATTGTAATTCTAAATCTTCAGTTGCATTTAATAGATGAATGTTAGTTAAAGACAAGGTGAACGTCAACAAAGGGTCCACAGTGCACCAAGTGTTCCTGTTCTGAACTGTTTCCATTAAGAATTCTTTGAACATTAGTGTCATCTAGCTAACCAGCTCACAACCACTTGGAGTGAAACACTGCAATCAAGCACAGTATTGGCAAGATGGCTGATCACACTGGTTACCTGTGAGCTTTGGTGCTGCACTGGAGATTTATCCTTCTCTATTGCCTCCTATTGTTGTTGATGTTTGCATGGGTAGTTTGGAGTGAAATGAGGTGTGGTGGGTGGTGTGGTGTTTTCATTTGTCGATGAGGGCAGCCAGTTGGGTGATTGTGCTGCTTTGTGTCTCAGCCACTCAATGAGTGGAGTAGATACAGAGAGATGTGGGTTTTTTTTTTTTTGGGATAGGTTTTGGTGACTCTAATGGCAGAACTATTGCTAGGTTTGTGACATGGCAGGGTCTGAAAAGTCACTTGAGTTGGCAGCCGTGAGTGAATGAACTGAAAATGTATTGCTTCTGTTTAAGGCAGGGGTTTACTTTAGATAGATCATGAATCATAATTGTAAAATATTTCTGTTGGTTGGCGATATCACTAAATCATCTGTACAAATAAAACCAAATCACACCATAACTTGTGAGGAAAAGTGTTTCTAACCAGACTTTCTTCCAACAGGTTTGCATGGTTACCATAACACATTGACATTAATTGATTAAAAGTACTTTATCAGACATAAACTAAAGTATTATGATTTAAGTATGCTTAAATAATTAAGTACTGTAGACATTGGAAGTGATAAATTACATTCAAACTTGTAGGAGGCGGCTCTTTTTTTTGGATGAATAGTTTTTTCTTGGTGCAGAATGCTGACAACTGACCAGCAATTACTTGATTTTTGACATAGCGAGGTATTTGTTCTTCTGTTAATGGAAAGCTATGAATTCCCCCCCGAACAGACTTAATGTAGGAACAAGAAATGCTACAATTCAGCTACAGCAACCATGTTTTGTTTTCATGTTTCTAGTTTGTTTTTAACAGCAGGTTAAGACAGGAGGAGGAATCTGAGGATTACCAACTGCCTATACTGTGTTCTTGTGCTTCTTTCATCAGCTTTCAGTTAGTTTATAATGAATAGTTTATGAAGAGAGAGTAATTCGTTTTAGTGGGTAAACAGAAAAATGTAGGAAAAATATACCTTTTCAGTTTTTTGTGTGTCCAGTACCAGCAAGCCCTCTTCAAATTTCCATAGTCAAGCCTATGAAATAGGGCATCCTGCCATAGTGGCAAGCTGCCAGGGTCCAGCAGTGGCTTATGCCGCACCACCTGGTGAATTTGTTTGCTGGGATGTCTCAGTACAGATGGATAAATGGTAGTAGGTGATGGTGCCTGTCACCACTGTAATTATTGTAACTATGATTTAAAACATTCTGTCTAATGTAACAATGTGTCTCAGTGTGCCTACACACACACACACACACACACACACATACACACTGGTGTTTCATGAGTAGGCCTGGCTTGTTATATCTGTTCCGGTTCATCCAAAATGTATTGGATGGGGTTGATTTCAGGGCTCAAACTTGTGGGACAGTCAAGTTCTTTCACACCGAAATCATCCAACCATTGACTGGAGCACAGTCATGCTGGATGAGAAAAGCTTCTTCCCCAAACTGGGTCCACAATGTTGGAAGCATGATGTTTTCTGAAACATCTTGCCTTCAGATTGCACTTCACTGGAAGTAAGAGGCGTAGCCCCAATACTTTTGTCCATATAATGTTTGTATGAGTATGATTGAAATTAATATTAGCTAATTAACACATTTTTGACCATTTCTGTTATGTCCATTTCTACATTAACCACTACATATAGCATTACATATAGCAGAGGGTGAAAACTATATATGCATAGCGGGTTAAAACTAGCTTGTCTAATCTGAGACTACAGAAGAGCTGCAGTAGTAAAAAACTGCTGAAAAAATCATACTGGCTGTGAAAGCATGATGACTTTCAGCATATGAGGCTGCATAGTCACAGATTGTTCAAAGTACCCATGCTGACCCCACCATTAAATGCTCCTACAATGGGCATGAGTATCAGAACTGAAGGTGGTTTGGTCTCATGTTTTCATTTAGAATTTGTGAAAGGGCAGGACTGAGTTCCTGGGAAGTCCCCGGGATGCAGTATGGGAAGAGGACTAGCAGGCACAGGCACTGTGATACACAGGGAAATGTTCTGCAGGGGAACCTTATGGATGTTATCTGTTCATGTGAATTTGACTGTTGCTCTTATCCAGAGCGTCTTACAATCAGTGACAGTCCTCCTTGCGAAACTGAGGGTTAAGTGTCTTGCCCAAGGACACAATGGTAAAAAGTGAGGGTTATAACCTTCGACTTTGTTGCCATCAGGTTCACAGGCAAGTGTTTTACCCACTAGGCCACTACCAACCCTATGGCAATGTCAACATGTAGTGGTAGTGGTCCCTTTCAGCAGAATTATGGGCCCTGAGCCCTGCCACACTGCAAAAATACCTAACAAAGAGTCAAAGGTGCTCTGAAAACAACTGAAAACACATAATTACAGTTGAATGAACAAGTATAAACACCCACGGTCAAGATGAATTCATAATCTTGTATATGCAATCAGTGCTATGGTTTAAGAAGGGGTTTCAGAGGTTAATGCATGATTGTGCACTGATTACATTAAAGTTTAGAGGCAGGAGAAGTAACTGCTTTGTAGTATACTATGCCAGGAGCGCAACAATGAATAAGAACAACTGTGATCAGAAATTACCTGTATTGTTAGAGTGTTCAAATAAATGTGTATCTAGTGTACACTGATGAAAATCAGAAACAGCTCAGTCATTTCTATTATAAATGAACGTAGGGAGTTCAGTTGTATTCATGTAAATGGGCTAAAATGATTTTCCTGGGTAATCAAATGTTAGCAGATGACAGGTAGAGATCAAGCTGAATACTAAAACATCTAAAAAAACCAAAAACTATTCCTTGAAATATAAAAAACAATGACGCATCTCTTGGCAGATTGAGGGACTTTGCTTGGGGCTGTAGCTCTGTAGTCTACATGGATGAATTTCAACATGACATACAAGACTACTTGGGCTTGTTAAAACATCAGTGGACAAGGAGGCCTGTGGCAGGTCTAGCTGGGCTTTTTTTCTTTACTAATACAATCCTTATAATGATCTAAAGATTTAAAACAGCAACCCACTGCCCTTCTGTGTTGCTACGAGCGAGGCCATTAAAACCAACATCTGAGATTCTAGTCTCAATTCGAAAAACATCATTACAATACTCTGGGCAACTGTGCGGACGTGAAGCAGTAAAAAGAGAAGCACTGTTGTTATTGTTATAGTTCTTGTTATTGTTGTTAGCAGTCATAACAGGAAGACAAGCATTTGGCTCATAAAAGAGCTAATCACTGGGGCGGAGTATCCTCTGTTACGATGCTTTTGTTTTACAGAACAACTTAAAGGGACATTCTGGACAAATCCTACAGTTTAATATGATATTTCTTGTGCTGTGCATTCTTGTATAATTGGGTAAGGTAATAACTTGCAGGATTTTCTCCTACAGCCTCACCAGTTGACAGAAATCACTTTATTATATTATTGTAGTGTTTTTGTTCAACGATATTTCCTTATTACAAAACTCAGCATGCATTGTACAAACACATTATATAGCCACTGGCAATCCCTGTGGTGTCAATGAATTCTGACTGCTAGCCTAGTCACTGGGTTATAAACACGGAAGCGAGCATTAGAGAACCTTCGCCATCAAACACATTTGTAAACAAAAGATGGGCTCTCTCTATTTATAAAAAATATATATTTTTTTATGTGTTTCACTCTTTCAGCCAGAGAAGAGAGACACATTGAGATAAGGTGTCTAGCTTTCCCAATGATTTGTCTTGCTAACTGTAGATTTGAGCTTCCTCGGCTCATCTGATGAGTCGTTTCTGTCACTTAACTACAGATTTTCTCCATTGTGGTGATGAGTGAAGACGGTTCCCACAGTTATTTGGCTACATTCAAATATTCCTTTTCCCCGCAGTAATGTTAACTGTATGCCTTCCAGCTAAAACAGCACTGAAAAGAGGAAAAAACAGTCCCCCTCCAACTCACCCTGAAGCAGTTTCACCCACCTTCAAGACTCATCATCAAAAGGGGGAAAATCAGTCATTCAGAAGGTGACTGTTACACTGCTGAATGCAATGTGGCACGTTTGCAACATGGCTAAATGTTTGAAATATCTACATTTTCCAACAGCGCCCCGTAATACTTCGGTTCCATAGCGGTACTGGCTGGTTCCGGGGGTGTGAGAATTCCTCACATGCCTTGCAGCTGAATTAGCTGGTCATTTGAATAGGCCGGTCTGTCGGGAGACAAATCTGTTGGACGCCATCCTGCTTCCGTTTTGGTGCTTTTGTGTTTTTTTTTTTTTTCTGCATCTCAAAAGCCAAGTGGAACTCTAATCTTTGCAGTGTAATTACTCTGAAATACTGCATTACTACATTTAGGAGATTTGTGTATCGAAGACATCCATGCAACTCTTTCTCTCACTTTCTCTCCCACCCTCTCTGATCACTTAAAAGTTAGGATTAGCTTGAAGCGTTTTGAGCCGCTGGCCATGCAAAGCCTCACTGTAGGATACACAGCAGTGCATGAAGATAATGAGGTGCCTGCAATGCAAGATTATTTATGAATTCTTTCCCCCGACAAAGACTCGTCTTTATTGTGGAGGGCCCATAAGGCTCCACGGTTGGTCCTCTCAGAGCCATAAAAGGCACTTTGAATGCGAATAAGATCCACGAATGTGGCTTCGCATTCAAAATGGCCATGGTGGCATTACTATTATAGCGACGTCCAGATGTATGTAGGCTACGTTGCATTAATCAGCAGCTCAACTTGCGCGAGAGTTGGAGGTCACTGGAGTGTGAACTTTGGCAAATTAGCTTATGATTTAAAATGGAAATTGAAAATGTGTGCTGATTGCAACTGCCAAATGCATTCGTTTAATGACGGGAGACTGTAATCGTATTGACAATTTTAAACTGCGCCGGTGTTCCACAAAGGAGTCGATATACTGTAAACCAAGTTAGCAGAACTCAAAATAGTGAAGCCAGTCAGATGTTATCAGTTCAAGAAATTAAAAGTTAGGACATTGTAGAGGTGGCCAATGTATCTGAAAGTTCGGTCATATGTAAAATGTGTAGAAAGATGTGAATATGTTTTATTTGAGCAATGTTTGCATACTATATACATTTTCTCTTGCATAGTACTTAATTTATGGATAAGTGACACACATTCCAGTTGATCGTACTTGGTACCAGGAAATACTAATTCAAGAGCGACTCCATTATGGAATGGGCTGCACCAGTTTTGTTTAGTTTTCTACTTACAGGTGTGTGAAGTCTATAGTGAATAAACACACTACTATGGAAATTAAAAGAAAAACGGGGTATGTTCTGAAGCTTGTGTATTAACTGGACTGAAAAAAAAAACATGAGTTAAACAGCAGTTGCAGTAATTGCAGCACTACCTGCTGCCCTGGGCATGAACATAGGCACAGATTAATGGAATCTGGTGCAACACTGGTGTTTATTTACGAAGAGTGGAGGGTTTTTCTGTGCATGAGATCTGTTGAAGGTTGGTGAGTGCTAATGGCGCCTTCGGTGGGTGAGTTTGGTGTAGGGTGCTCTCTTGGTTAAGGTGTGTGGAGGAACAGTGTCCCAGGTTACCGTCTCTTTACAGGGTTCGCTTGCAATCCTTGGGGCTGGAGTCCATAGTGAAAAGACAAAAGAAAAGGATGTGCCCTTACAGTCAGAAGTGAGGATGATGCTGAAGTCCTTGTGCTACCATGCAGACTCTTTATATGTTCACCCTATTCCTCCTTTACGGTAATCTAATCACCATCAGCTACATCTTGTGCTTCTGTGCCAGCCTCCTGTTCCCATGTGCACCTGTCTGTTGTACCGCGGTGGGCTGGTGAAGGTGAGAAGGTGAGAGAATGCTGTGTAGACAAGGGAAGAGCATCTGCCGCATGACACCACAGGATCAGAGTCACATTTTATATTTATTTTCAGCTTTCCTCCCAACAAGTAAATGTGCAACTTTTTCTAAAGACTGACTGACACAACAGCAGTGTCAGTCTAGAGGAGTCTGTACTGGAGCTCAGGATTCACGCTGTCAGAAATACGTGACTGTAGAAGTACACTAGACCATAGTGTTTTTATAAGCCAAAAATGTTACATCTGTAATTAACACAGCCTCTTCTAATCAGGTCTTTCTAATGAGGTTTTCTTATTTCCTGATTGGTTATCCCCAACACTTACACCTGATCAAAGGGAGGTGTAAATATTCATTAACTACTCAAAATGTTCAATATGTTTAATGCAACATATCTTGATTTAGTGATGCACAACCTGAACTAAATCATACATCATGACCAGACTATGTTTGAACTTGGAACTAGTGCAACCCCATCCACTAAATTATTAGAATCGCCCAATAAAAGGAATTCCACAGGTTTTTTGCCTCGTAACTAAAAAATAGTGTCCTTTCAAAGGCAACTGGCAAATTTGCACAAAAGTAATGTTTAAATAGTTAAATAGTTTCTTTATAGCGTACTTTTCGCAGACAGTCAGCACAAATTAAAGTTCCATAAAAGTTGCAAAATACAGAATATAAGATAAAACAAAGATATATTAATAAAAGCTACCCAGTGCTGGTGGAAGACTGTTCCACCATCTGAGCAACAGAGTGTAATTCGGGACCCTCACAATAAAGGTTTGAGGTAAAGA
Source organism: Rhabdalestes septentrionalis (assembly GCA_037832545.1). Lineage (NCBI taxonomy): Eukaryota > Metazoa > Chordata > Actinopteri > Characiformes > Alestidae > Rhabdalestes > Rhabdalestes septentrionalis. The sequence goes on along the minus strand of JBBMFX010017507.1, from coordinate 903 downwards.
AAGAAGGCCTTTTTTTGAGTGGATCTCAGGGCTCGACTAGTGGTGTAAAACTGCACAATGTATTCAGGGGCATGACCATGTAGGGCTCTATAAGTGCGAAAAATTATTTTACGTTGGATCCTAAATTCCACTGGGAGCGAACGTAGGGAAGGTAAAATAGGAGAGATGTGAGTATGCGAGCGGGTTAAAACCCTGCCGGCAGCGTTGTTGATAATCTGAAGGTGAGTGAGTACAACACACCAGAGATGGTGAGGGGTGCTGAGGGTGTTGTGGGAAATTAAATTTTTTCAGACTTTAATCAATATTCATTTTTTTCAGTTTTCATATGAAGGTAAAATTGCTTTAATGCACAAAAGAAAAGATCCAGGATTGTTTGGAATATCCTGTAATCAGATCATTTGGGAGATTGGAGATTTGTCTGAACATGATCATAAGTGATACAATTTCATGCAAAAGTCTGATTTTATGCAAATGTCCTTTTTTCATTTGAAGTGTGTGTGTAGGTAGGAGAGACAATAATATAGAGAGTGAAAAAAATAAGAGACAACATCTTTATTCTGGTTACTACTTTTGTCATTTGTGGGAGCGTGTCTGTGTAAAATGCGCATGTCACAATTGTTTTATACACTATTGACCACACTTGATTCAAAATTCCACACAAAACCATGTTTAGAGAAAATAAAAAATGAATACATATAAGTAATTTATTATACCTTGGAACTGTTTAACTACAAAACATTATTACAACTGCAGCAATTCAAACATTGATTATAAGAGCAGAGTGTGTGCATGTGTGATTCTGTTTCATCCCATCAGAAACTGAATCAGGAGTGAAGCTGCTGGAATACAGATCGTAGAAAAGCTGCTCTACACACACTACTGCACTCACAACACATATGGAGG
>JBBMFX010017498.1:0-12602 GCA_037832545.1 Rhabdalestes septentrionalis | reverse complement strand
ACGACGTCGTATCATGGCGATCCAACTGATCCGACATGCTGGAGCAGTATCAGTATGAATCAGGCTTTAGATGTGTTAGACAGAGTGGGTCTGGAGGGAAGGAGGCTGTTGCAGCCAATATGTGGCAGGGTTAATCCGGTGGGTGTGCTGTGAGCTTTCAGGATTCAGGGCAGAGTGTCACCTACATGTAATAATTGTCTGAGAGAGAAACACCCACATCTGAGGCAACCACCACTACAGCTAATGGCTTGGATGGAGTAGAATGGGAGCAGGGTTGGAAAGATGCAAAGACAGTGGTATTTTTGGTAAGTTGGGGTGGTGTTGGCCTAGTGGGTAGAACATTTGCCCCTAGGCCTAGAGGTCATGAGTTTAAGTCCTACCTTCAGCATACAACACTGGTTTCCTGAGCAAGACCCTTAACAACAAATTGCTCCAGGGAGACTGTCCCCTATAGTTAGGGAATGGAAGTCACTTTGGATAAAAGTGTCTGGTAAATGATGAACTTGTAAAACATCAGGACTGTTATATATATAACCAGGTTCTGGTACTGACTGGTGAGGGTGATGAATGCAGTCTTCCACTCATCGTCAGCCTACGAAAGGTCGGAGGCCACCACCCTTGACAAAAATGAATGGCAGGAGAAGTGGGGTAGGGCATCAATGAGATACTCTTCTTTATACTTACCCCTTTATCCTGGTACCGTGCCCAGTAGGAGGTAGATGGCCAGTTCGTAAGAGCAATGACGTGGCAATTGGACCGCTCTCTTTTTGCTGATTATCTCTGCCAGGTCACTGTACCCCAAGGCATGTCCCAGCTGGGTTATAACTCCTGACAAATCAGCTCCTACTGAATTATGCCATTTTGGTTACTGGGAGATGAGGGGGTCCTTCTTCAGGAGTCAGGGGTGACCGAGGATGGTGGGTGGTGATAAGAATGAGTTGGCAAGGAATTGGATGGTCTCTTGATGGTCCGTGATGATGAGGATAATAGGAGAGGTTTGGTGCATTAATACATAAAACAGATACAGCAAGACATATCATGGCTTAATATTGTATCATATATCATGATTTTATTGTCATATATCATATGTCATGACTTTATATAGTAGCTTCTTCTGTACCGTGGTCTTATGATATCTGCGATATTATCATATATCAATATTGTATGACAGGATACTGTCTCAAATATGGTTAGGATATATTACTGTCATACAATATTGTATCATATAATATCGTCATATTAACATAATTGAGATTATATTGGGATTACATATTACTGATACATATATAGAAAAGAAAATGTTATATAATATTGTGGTATCAGCATGACATTATTAACATAAGATCGCATCATGATACTAACATTACATGTTGTGATTTTACAGAATTGTATCATGATATTAATGTGAACAAATACTGTGATATTAACATGATATTACTGTTACATAATACTGTGTCATGATATTATCATATTACATAATATATTGTATCATCAACCTACAGCAGTGATTATGATTCCTGAGAGCTACAATACTCTAGCACTCTTCTTTTCCCTTTCTACTGTGAAGGCCTTTCACTCACTGTCTTTCTTTTGAATTCTCAGGGCCAAAACGCCCCTCAACTTCCGGCCCTAAGTCCCAGCGACAACCTTTTGCCCACACGGTGACCTTCACCCACTCTGCTGCATCAGCGAAAGACTCTGACGGTCCACATGAGAGCGGAATATCTTTTTCTGGGTTTATTTTTACAGCGCTTCATTTCACCAAAGACTCGGCAAGTGTCGAGTTTGGACTCTTCAGAGCAGTGAATGAAGCTCCGCAGGGGGTTAAATATAGCATGAATCAATGTAAACATTAGAGGTGTATTGAACATGTACATATGCATTCTTCTAACTGACCTTTTTTTCCACAATTTATATGCAAGAAAGTCTATGAAAACATTCTAATTCAGCATTCAGTGAGCCAGTCCTAAACATGACTGATATTTGTATTGGCAACAAAATAGTATATAGATAATTCTCTATATGCAGACATGAAATTATTTATCATGTGCTGAAAAGCTGACAGAATGGATGTGGTTATTTGGGTCACTGTTTTCTTGGCCTCATCTGTAGCAGCCGGGGGACCATGGCAGTGCAAGTCTCGCTCTGATATTAAAGAAACGCACCAGAAACTAAGGCTGATGGCTAACCGATCGCAGCTGACCTGGGATCAGCTTCTGCTCTTTAATTGTGTCCTTTAACAGGACCTTTTAAATTCGACACTTTCCAAACTGATTATGTAGCCAAGAGTGTATGAAAGTTATCAATTGGCATCTTTTAGAGTTTTTATTCATTGTAAGCTGTGTTAGCATTGTTTGGCTAGGTGAGCCACACAGATTAATTGGTTAATTGGCCCCGGTGATATTTTCCTTTCCTAGAAATGCTAAGAGTTAGCCAACTGCAGTAAAGAACATGTAATACTGAATAAATTATAAATCTCAACTGTAGCTTTTATTTACTTATAACTAACATAGATTGAAAGGCTTAACATGTTCCAAAAAGTTATTTTGATAAAAATCTGATATTAGCAGTTGATTGATAATGCTGCCAGCTAGACCTGCTTCCACGTCCTTAATGGGATCTATTCGCATTCTGAACTGCTAATGTAGCTGAGAGTGTGTGTAAAAGCTAATGCTGCTAATTTGCATGCCACAAAGGCTGAAATGGTCAGAAATGGTTTTAGTGGTTTTAACAGCACAAATCCTCTAAGAGTGGGAGCATTACATAACAGTTCTTGGGGATAAAATAAATTTTTAAAGTTAGGGGAAAACTATTAGCATTTAGCATAAAGCTACAGCCTGCCAATGTTACTGAAGTGCAATCAGTGGAAAATCATGAGGGTTTTGAATGGGAGGTAATGTCTAAACTCTGAATGGCCTTTTTTAAGTTTAGGGGATTTAGCGTGGATTCACCTGAGGGCAGTTAGCAGTAGCCTAGTTTTAGACATGGTCAAAGCAGTGTGTTTTCACTAAAGAAGAGGATTTTATTGTTTTGGTTGATCATGGCCCAGTGGGATGTCCCAGTGGACGAAGGGGACAAAGGGCAGCATGAACATTTGAGTGTCTCTGGTGTTTAAACACGACTATGAAACTGTGTTGCCTGTGGCCAGAAAAAAAAAGAATGCAAGCCTTATAGTTTCTGTATGATGCATTCCAACAAAAAATGGAACGTCGATGGAAAATCGATATGAAATTGGAGAAATGTCTTCTGTTCTTAAAGGGAGAACATCAGTGCAGTCGCTGTCTGTTCCGTCTGTTGTACTCAAAAACCACAAACTATAATTCCAGCATGTGTCCCGGAATTTAGAACACAACAGAAAACCTGTCACCTCAAGTTCAGTTATGATAGAAGCAAATGAGCAGCTGCTAAAACATCTGTCCAGACTCAGCTGGGCCTTTAAATAATTACAAAGGTCCTTGTCCCTGAGCTCCACATTCCATAGCAGTTATCCTGCTGAAAGAGCACAATGCCATTAGGGAACACAATCTGCACATAAAACGTTTTGTCTAAAATAATTATAATAATCAGTAGAGCTGCATGATATAGACAGAATATCATATTGTACTGCTACACACTGTAGTTGTGATGCCTTTCAGTTTATTATTATCTTCACTTTACTTGAATTTTAAAGGGTTAAATTATGCTAAGATTTTGTTTAACATCAAGGAAAAAATTAGTATCTTATAGAATGTGTTTTGTTGGACTTTAGTGGGATTAAATGAGATTAGATCAGAGCACTCAGGAATTCACCTCGAGCTCTGATTGGTTACCCTTTTAGAAACACTGTGATTGGTTAGAGGCTCATTTGCATTTTGCAGATTTCTGTGATATCGCTATTGCAGAGGTATTGCGATAATGACTAAAATATGATATACTGTGCAGCTTTACATAATGAAGACTCCTAAAGAAGCTGGCTGGCCATTGGATTCTATTGTAAGTTCACTCTGATTGTGCAGGTTTTGAGGTTGAGAAGATGTGGAGATGATTATTAGAAATGGGGTATTACATGCAGACGGAACAGATGATGAGTCTGAAAAACACTGAGGTGCTCTTTAAACACCGTCTTAGTAGCCAGTTAGTGGCAGTGACTACAGGGAGCAGCAAAACACTGCCAGAGTCTCGCTGTCTTTCGACCCAGAATTCCGGAGGGTTTTATAAACTCGAAACTCAGATTTTAGTGCAACACCAATTTTAGTACCTATATAATGTTCCAGTGGTGACACTTTCTGAGTGGATTTTTACTGCATGACTTGACATTTTTTGCCTAAAACGATAGTCCTAAACATCACCGCTTGTTTGAAGCCGTCTTGTAGTGGTGAAAAGTGTAGGCACCTCTTCTTCACCTTGCTCCTCTCTTACTGCCCATCGCTTGGACATCCTGAAAGAGTGTTACTAACACACTTCAAAGGCAGAACGTGATTGTTAGACCTACACACACACTGTACAGTCGCACACAACATTCTACGGCTTCAATCAAATCTGAAGTATGCACTACATGTATAAGTGGAAATATTGCTTGCCAAACAAATTAAGATATTAATGAATGAATAAATAAAAGAATAAATAATGAATCTGTGCTTGTGTGTTTTTTATGACAGGGACTTAATGATGATGCATACACAAGCCTGCATGGTTAGAATGCTGTAGGCTAATGCAGTGTTGCCAACCATCTCCCACATAAAGTAGCTGAAGTTTACCCAGATGACACAAACGCTAATTTGCACTTAAAATATTTCTTCACGTTACGTCGACCTCCTTATTTAAAAAATACCGGAACACAACGCACAGATACTTGTAGACGCTGGCATCAGTGCTTTCATCAGGCAGGATGCTGTGTATTTATTTCTACCAATATCAGCCAACAGCCCTTGAAGAAATTATGGAGCCCAAACACCAATTAACGTCTCGGTGCAGCCGAACATACTGGCCTACATTGGAATCGGGGCATGCTGCCTCGCATGCTCAACCGATATATTCACACGACAAAATATAGCAGTGATATAGCAGCCAAAACAATGGTGATCTCTGCCTGCTTCGGTGTGTCTGTGTTTTTTTAAAGAACAAGTTGTATAATGCAGCCTGATTGTGCTGCTTGGCGTTTACATCATGCTTCTGGGAGCTGCATGCTTTTTACTCTCTGACAGCTTTCAATAAAAATATGATTCACAGGACAGACAGTAAGCCCTGTCATTACCAACGTATACTTTTCATCTTTTGAATTCCGGTAGAGACACCCCTCCTTTTCGTATTTGGAAGTAGGTTTTCACAGGTTTATGTAATAAAATACCAAATACAGTGTTCAATGTCTATGTGTTCACTATGTGTTAAAACATGTGTTGCAAGTGGGTGAGATCAACAAAGACCGTTTTATGATTGGTCAGTCGATGTGACCGTCTTACTGCCAGCACATGCGCATTTCATTCCCTTTCCGCGTGTCTGGGGAGACGGTTGCGGAGCAGGCTGGAAAGTCTTTAGAAATGGCGACAAAGTCGCTAAGGTGGCAACAAAGTCTAAATGAGCATGGCTAAACTGCTAACTGCTGACCTAATGTAAGACTGAACGGGTAGGACTGATTTAATGTATCCAGTCATATAGAAATGTGCTCATGATTGTTACATCACATCTAACAGCAGACACCAAAACTGTGACAAAACAAACCCAGAACCATGTTTCTTTCCCAACTTTAATTTTCTTTACGTCTTTCACAATCAACTTTTTTTACAGTACAGTCACCTTCCCCGACCCCCACAGCCCCAATAAATACAGCAGCAGAGCCACAGGTCAGAAACAGCAGGGACGAGAAGATGGAGAGGACAGATGAAAAAAAGAAAGTAAGTAAAAAAAATGAGAGGCAGGGGGTCAGGTCAAAGGTCAGGTTGGGAGGGACCACAGCAGTAACAGACATCAGCGCTACAAAATAAACCCAAATGGTCAAAAAACATACAAAACCTGCATAAAAAGCCTGTGAACAGCAGACTATGAGCAAATTAAGTTCCCTTTATCGCTTTGGCCGGCCCTTCAGATCAATTTGGTCCTTTCAGTCCGGTCTGCAGGAGATAAATATTTAAATACTAAAAACTGAGTCTACTTTCAGCTGGTCGAGTCTATGAGAAACCTGAACACTTCAAGTCTGCTTCCATTATAATACATTATTATATATAATACAATATTAATATTGACCTGTTACAAAAAACACATGATCATCACCCTCAGATTCATCCACACCCCCCAATAAATACACTCAGACTGAGAGAGAAAGGGGGGGAGGGGTTAGGGAGAGGGAGGGAGAGAGAGAGAGAGAGAGAGAGAGAGAGAGAGAGAATAAAGTGTAAGACCAATTTCTGCATTATTTTCTGGTTTTAGTTCAGAATTGTCTGTTTCTGATTATTGCTAAAACGGCTCATAATTTCAGACTCAGTCTTTCAGTCTTTCATTGGTCAGTGTTCGAAGTCAACACAGAACAGAATGACACAAACAGATCAGACCAGATCAGATAAATAAATACTGTAACCATGGAAACACATAACCTCAGAGGAGCTTCCGATCAGCTTTCAGTGAGTGAACTCCCCCCAAAAAAAAAAAAAAAAAATTGTGGAAGAATCTGTGAAAATTAGGGCCTGCCCTTCCACTGACACAGGAAAAACACTGTGTGTGTGTGTGTGTGTGTGTGTCAGACAGAAACAGAAAAACCAGGAGAGAAAAATGAGAGAATAGAGATTAAGTAGGGAGAGAATTACAGAAAGTTTTAGGGAGAATAGAGATAAAACAAGATGAGGAGCAGAAGGAAAAAAGAAAAGACAGGAAAAGAAAAGACAGGAAAAGAAAAGATACAGGACAGGAAAACACAGGGATTGTGAGGGAGAGATTACGAAGTTAATGAGAGAAAGAGAGGGAGATAGAGAATTCTGGAGAGGGAAGAAAGAGAAAGAAAGTAAATATGGTTTTAAAGAAAAAGAAAAACTACATGGTGTGAGAGAGACAAAAAAAATAGAGACAGACAAGACTGGATATTTCTATCAGCCCTCCTTTGATTCTTCTTATGCTCAGAAGAGTGTTGAAAGAGACCATCTGAGCAGCAGCAGCTCGTTTGTGAACCAGTAAAAGGGAATGAACTGAGTTTGTTTGTGACTCAGATTCATCTTCACACACACTCAGGCGCCGTTCCGGATCTGGTCCTATCCACTCCAACAAATACGTCCCATAAATAGACAGCTTCCGGAGCAAAGCCTCAGGATGGAGGTCCAGGACGAGGATGAAGGCAGAGCTCCACCAAACCCCTCCGGTGTACAGCAGTGGTCCTTTAGCGCCCCCAGTCCTACACGTTATACTCCCCCAACCCACTGCTCCGCCTACCTTTTCTTACAAAAACTCACTTTTAATACAAGTCAAGGGGCTGCTGCCTTGTTATAATTCTCCTTATTGTTATTATGGATGCATACTGGTATCAGAAATTGCTTAAAAGTGATCATCAGACAGATCAATAAGTAATTATCCATAAACAATTACAATAAACCCTTATCAGCACTACACTCGGGATGTCTAAATATAAATTCTAATTTTTTTGATCATCCATATGTTGATCATCATTATTTACTGCGTAAAAATGTATCAGAAACAGGCAGATGTTTAAATTGAATAATTTCAGTACATTCACATCTCTGCATTTTGCTACACTTGCAACCCTGCAGACAGACTGTTTTAAAGCAGTTCAGACCCTAAACGTGCAGAACCAGGGGCAGCAGGGACCACAGTCATCAGAGTTATTGCTTTAGTCTTGCAGAGTTTTTTTTGAGTGAGGGGTACTCTCTGTGATTTCCCCCGTTGTTCAGTCACAGTAGAAAGGCATGTTGCAGCTAAGGAGCTTGGGTTATTTTACCCAACAATATACCATGATGGAGAGATCACACCACGGATTGAACAATCAATCATGAAAAACGTTCGCTCTGCATCCTTCAGTGCATTATCAGACATGGGGAAGGTTTCCTTTAAACCTAGGACTGTGTGTGTGTGTGGGGTGTTTGAGCATGTGTGTATCATCACAGGGCTTCAGTAGGGATGTATGTGTGGGCAGACAGTCACTGATCCGGCAGTGTGTCTGAGGCAGATTCAGCAGTGGATGATGAGGGGTCAGCGGCATCCTGCAGCATCTCTGGACTAACAATGCCTCTGTGCAACTTCTCCAAAGACTGTTTCATCTACATACAGGGAGAGAAATCAGAGAGAAAATTTAAGCAGCGTATTTATAGCATTCATTTCCTCGCACTTGGCCCAGTGAATGGACAGTTTACAAATGGAATGGTTGATAGGATTGTTCATGCATTAAGGACCTACTGTTTCATCTGAGTCCATAAGAGTCTAAAATATCACCACTGTGAATGCAGTCCTGTTTTAATCTTTAAGCAATTTTGTTGTGCCCTTCAGTGCCACAACTCCAAACTAAAACCTCAAACAGGCCATGATGGCTGTGATAATTAAAAGGATTAATTAAAAGGATTAGCCATGATTTTTAAATATTTAAATAAATTGAATAGTTTATTGTTGTTTTAACATTTATTATCCTTTTTTTTTTCTAGACATTGGATGTCTTTACTGCAGCTGAAAATGCCTCAGTCAGATATTGTACATTTAGGTAATTTGGATTAAAGTATTTGGTGTGTGTGTTTGATGGAGGCTTTAATGAGCGAGGATCTTTCAATACAAGTCAGATTCAATCCAATTTCTCATTAATTTTATACTGCAGGTTGGTGCATCACATCAAGGCATTATTGCTATTTGCTACAATTTGCTTAAAGGAACCATGACATGAACATTTCATTTTATGAGATTTTTTAACATTAATACTAGTTCCTCTAACCTGCCTATGATCCTGCAGTGGCTAGAAATAGGTGTGAAGAGTGCTGGAAAGCCTGAACGACTGCATGTCTAAGAGTCATTGCCATTCACTGTAAAAGTTTTTGCATGGTACCTGCAATTAGTGCTTTGTAACTGCAAACAATGTCCATTTACTTGTTTTTTCCTGTAACAATGAGCAGAGACTTTGCTTTGAATAAGTTCTCATAAAATCTTGAGCCCCACCTGGTCAAGCAGGGTGACCGACGATTGGAGGATTTGCTGCCATTTGCTCAGCTGAGCCTGGTGGATCTGCCGCTGCAGCTGTAGAACCTGCGTCCACTCTGCAGCCGACTGGGGGAGGGGACTGAGAGAGAAAGAGAGGAGACAGAGAAAGAGATAAGAGTGTGTGCGAGAGAGAGAGTGAAACACATACATTAGTGTGAGATTGGATGGCTTTATTCTTGCATTCCATTTTTCATACAAAAGTGCCAGAATTGTTCCTGCCCCTTGAATACTTATCCCTAATGATCAAATACAACCATTCACAAGTATACAAACAACCCATTTTTCTTCATGTACACTACAGGCCAAAAGTTGGGCCCACCCTCTCATTGATAAAAAATACTTTTGTTACAGTTTCTTCTATATAAATTAAGCCAGTTTGACAGAGAGGTAACATTATTTTTGCACCAACAAGGTGATTAATGGCAAGAAATGAGGACAAATGAAGAGTGGCTCAAGATATTGAACAGAACTGTGGTTCAGCAGTTCTTAAAGTGTTCTTAAACGACTCCCAAATTATCAATCTCTCAGTGTGTTGCAAGATAAAGCAAAAATGTGGATGATTGGGGGAGCCTAAGGATCTAATATTAATGTTAACATATTTGATGTTCCTAGGAGATACTCTCCAGTATAGTGTGTGTGTGAGATACCTGTCTGAGAGGGAGTAAGAGTGCCAGGTCTCCAGTGTATGAGCAGCTCGCTCCAAAGCCCACAGCTTATAGAACAGCAGCATATTCAGAGCTACCAGCACCACCAGACTGAACAGAGAAACACAGACAGAGAGAGAGAGAGAAAGAGAATTGAGCAAACTGAAGTACAAATGAGTAATGTATACAAGATCACCACCTTTAAATTGATTAAACACAAAAACATTTAGCTTATTGCGGAACCTAAAAGAAGAGTTGTGTGGAAAAAAAAGGTTTTTTTTGTTCCACCTCCCCCTGACATGGTCAATTATTTGAGACGTGCTTAGGTACAAATGTTTCTTTAGTTCTGAGTTGGAGCTACAACTGTAACATGAAAAAAAGTCACCCAGATCCATCAAACCACATCCAACTCTTATTTAAGTTGGATCAGACTTTTGGAAGAGGTTTAGGACACAGTATGCTTTACTGTGAGCTGTAAAAATGAATGAACCTCAGTGTCAACCTGCACACTATGGAGCCTTTTTGCTCAACAGGGTCTGTTTTCACAAACCGTCTCAGGAGCAGGAGCACTGATATAGAATCAGATTTGTAATGTAATAACAAGAGGGATCTGATCTCAGATCAGTCCTACTTAAAGCCGATGAATGAAAGGACACAGTAAAACCAATACTGTACATTTAATCATTTTAAAATCACAGCTCTTTAAGTCAGTTAAAATAAACTTTGTCATCTCAGCTATTTACACGTTTACAGTGAGATGACAAATTGTGACTTCATTTAATAGACTAAAAGAACACAATACATATATAAATATATAAATAATCACTAATCTAGAAGTAAAATAATGCAATTAAGTAACAAATGAGAGGACACCGATATCAATAAAAGCATACTGTACCTGATACAGATCCTAAAATAGGACGCAGTAGAGAGGGGGAGAGAGAGAGAGAGAGAGAGCGCAAGAGAGAGAGATGCACCAGGTAGCAGTTAGCAAATAGAGAAGGAAAGAAAAAAGTAAAGGAAGGAAAATAATGATGAAAATTAAAGAAAAAAAAAGGAAAAGGGTAATGGGGAAAACGTTTCCTCTGTTGATAACTTAAAACAGAAAGTAGAACTGACATGTGCTAGCCCTTTAACCACTGGTGGGCGTGGTGGATGGAGGGATGGATCGAGAAAGCGAGTAGGGAGGGAGGGATGGATAAATGGGGTGCGGGAGGGAGGGATGGAGATTGGGAGGGATGAATGGATGGATGGATGGATGGAGTGAGGGATGAATGGATGGATGGAGTAAGGGAGGAGTGGATTGAGGAACAAATGGAGGGAGATAGGGAGGAAAGTATGGATGAATAGAGGAATGCCGGGAGAGATGGATAGGGAGGATGTACAGATGGAGCGAGTGGGGAAGAGTTAAACAAACAAGAATGAAAATTATGACCAACACACTCTTCTAACTCACATGAAGCTGATGATGAGCAGGATGGTGGAGATGTTGTTGTTGCGCCACCTGTCTCCAGCCTTCAGGAACTGCGTGCCTGAAATACACACATTTTACTACGGTCAAATACAAACCAAACTACTACTGAATTTAGATATTCTGAATGTCAAAAACTCTGATGAGTATAAATAACTGCAATGTAAATATGGTGTATATAGTATAAACCTGTCATAAACACTTAATAAATAAATAAAAACAAAAAAATAACACATTCTTTAAAAAGTACTTTTTCATATGTTTGGTTTAATGATATTCACAATATCGTATTTCTTCCTCTTTAAGATGGCACTTCAGTCTATCTGAAAGCTGCTGCATCACAGCATGCTATTGATTTCATAAACAGATGTAACTGTTCATCAGCTCTAGAAAAAATTAAGAGACCACTGCATTTTATTTTTAAGAAAGCACCTTTATTAGTAGGACCACCATTCCATGCTAGTGTATGTTAAATGCCTACACAAGCATAATTCTGCTTTTTTAAATTTAATTTATTATCCATTGTAGCCACCCATGAACACAACACTGCACCGCACACAGGGTGAACACTCTCAAATGCTTTCTCTGCATTTAACCCATTCACCAAGTGAAGCAGGGGGCTGCCACAAATGAAGGAGCCCCCAGGGAGTAGTGTTGGGAGACGCTGACTGGTGTTCCCTTGGTTTAACCAATTGCTATAGTCCCTTCATAAAAGGGGCGGTACCGTTCGCACGTAGAGTGGCATCTAAACAGGACACACACACATCAAACGTGAGGAGATCCTTCACTCTAGACGCACAAACAGCACAGACAGAGTAATCCCTCGCTCGGCACGCTCGCTGGCGGCCCCAGGCCCCTCCCTTTCGGCGGCGCATCTGGAGCAGTCGCGTTTGGATCTGCGCAGACCGGCGGCCACTTTCACCCCGTCTGCACCAGAACCTTCTCCCACCCCCACTGCAAAACACTACCAGAACCACATCAAAGGGAATATTTACCATTTTGTTTAAGTATGACCAAGAGATTTGTTTTCATTTAATTATTCTGTGAATACTGCATCATTGATCTTATTTTGAAGTTTATTCATTTCCTTTAACATTATACTTTATAGAACAATATTTTTAGTTGGAAAATTAGGAGAAATAGAGTTAGCAGTTCTTACAGACTAAGGCAAAACTGCCCAGTTCAATACTTGTACCTAGAAAAGACAAAACTGAACATTTTTGCAGTGGTCTCTTATTTTCTTCCGAAGCTGTAATATAATATACAGTCATGTGAAAAAATTAGGACACCCTTTGAAAGCATGTGGTTTTTTGTAACATTTTTAATAAATG
>JBBMFX010017489.1:0-12602 GCA_037832545.1 Rhabdalestes septentrionalis | reverse complement strand
AGAGAGAGAGAGAGAGAGAGAGAGAGAGAGAGAGAGAGAGAGAGAGAGAGAGAGAGAGAGAAAGAGAAAGAGAGAAATGGGGGAGAGAGTGGGTCTATTGTACTTAAAACAGGAACATTGTTTCTTTAAAGGATTTCGTACTGATTTATGTTTGTATCTCAATAATGCGGCTGTAGCTCTTGAAGCATGCGGCAACCTTGCCTCAAGTAAAACACTCCCCTTTTTCATCTACAGTACCTTAGTGTTATACTGCCAAAATGGTCATACTTCTGTTTCTCTAATATACAGATGCTTTGAAACTACACATAAACTACACAGCAACACTATGAGGAACACACTGGGCCACTGCAGAGCATCATTTTTACCATACTAAATCTGGACACCGCAATATAGGTATTGGAGACTGCATTAATAAAGTGGTCCTTTAGAGTCAGGCGTGAGCACAGCACAGCACAGCACACAGTGTGAACAATGTGAAATTCCCTTCCTACATTTAACCCCTTCACCAAGTGAATAAGTGGGCAGTCAACAGCATGGTATCTTGCTCAAGGGTACTTCAGTGGGGCCACTAACAGTCCTGGGATTCAATCCACAAACTTCTGCTTGCAGGAGCAAGACCCTAAATAGTAAGCCACCAACCTATCTGATATCACTCAGTATTAACATCACAATAGCTCAGAAGAAGCATGTAAATCTAAAATGTTTACCTTAGATGTAGTAGTTAAAAAATTGCATCTCACAGATTATTAGTTTCAAAGAAAACACATTTTAGGTCAGTACTGGCTGATACTCAAGATGTCACTGTTGGAATTGGTAATGGTCTTTGTGTCACCTCTGTGGGTGAAATGTGCTGATGGTGCAGGTCTATTGGTGCCAGCACTCGCTGTACTGGTGGAGCACTGAGCCCTCTGCTGGTGGAAAGTGGAGACATAAGCATCCTCACCTCAGCTAATACAATTGCTCCAGTCTTCTAGAGAGTTCGAGGGCATACTGAGTGCGGGACAAAAGGTGCAGTCTGTTTCCAGCCTGCCGCACCATACACTGTGTATAAAACAAGACACACACACACACACACACACACACACACACACACACACACACACGCACTCATACACACATAACTATTGACCATGGGGAAATACCACAGGCATCCACAAGATGGCTATTCTTTCCTATGACCGCAGCTGTGTGTCCAAACAAGAGATAACTGTATCCTGCAGCAGCATCAATGGATATAGCTGTGTGTCAGCCACTGTCAGTAATGTATGATTGATATTAGACCTTATAATATGGTGACACTTTAGGCAAGAAAACAAAACAAACGGAAAAAGGGCAGGAAAAAGGAAGGACATTTGTCTCCTCATCCACTGACTGCGTGTTCTCGAATCTGAGCCGGGACAGAGCAGGACAAAAGATGACTGCAGAATCCAAATAAGGAATTGACCAAAAGCCAGCAATAATATAACCTGACCTTCCAGCTCTTACAACATTCAAAGCCTGGACAGTACGTGTGTGTAAAGTGTCCATTTGTCGTACATGAACACACCACAGGACACTGTGACCAGCATGAAATTGTTCTCTGCATTTATTCACCAAGTGAAGCAGTTGGCTTTTTTTCACACTCGTCCCAAACTGACCCATCAGGAGATCCAACCCACCCTGCCTGCAAATATACACGTGGATAATGACCCAAAACCCAGCCTGATCCAAGCACAAAAACAAATAATTTACAACACATTTTGTGTAATTAAGTGTGTTTTGTAACTTTTTGTCCTGCCCACCCACACCCATGATATTTTTTAAATATCAGCCCTAAAGCCACCTGCATCCGCAGGTCACAGGTCGACCCTTGCACCACAAGCACCCAAGGAGCAGTGTGTGGAGTGCCAGCAGTCCTGGGATTCAAACCCACAACCTTCTGAGCACAGGGGCAACTCCTTAAACACTAGGGAATTTGGTGCCCTGTACCATCAGTACCAACAATCCCTACTTCAAATACATTTAAAAGAGTTTAACCAACGTCTGGCTCACAGTAGCTGGAAAACAAGGATGTGGAACACCAATCTTGAAACTAGCATTGTTATTGTTTATAAAATCAGAAAGCATAGACAAGTGAAGCACAATCTCAGCATACACAAAAACAACTCAGGCACATAAAAAACAATACAGGCCTATATTGTCTCCTGTACATGTTACAGCTACATACCACACATAAATTCTGTAAAATATGGTAGAAAACTGTAGGCTGTTGAAAATTGTATCATTGAGCAAATAAAAAGATGTTTTTTGTTTATCAGTTCCCCTCTTTTCCTACCATTTTCCAGCCTTTGAGAAGAAATAATCTATGCTGAAGGCCAGATCACAGGCTTATTTTTGTTGGCAGCCGGTGCGTTTTGGAAAATATATCAGACACAGCCAGAAGGCACTCTAATTAGCAAGACATTCTTCCATCACCACCAGCGTACCTAAGATTGTTTTCTCTGTCCTACCAATAGTTGGAGGCCTACCAAATAAAAAAAAATAAACAAGCCACATATTCTATATTCCTTAATTCCATATTCATGTTCCAGTTGCATTACTAGCCACACTTTTCCCTGCTACCTTATTCTGCCACCTTCATGGATCATATGCTGATCAAACTGTGGTGACTGGTGAACTGATCTTGAGTAACTCAACAGCTCTGACATAAGCAAATGAAATCATCTCCATAATGAATGCTTTGTGAAAGGTTCTCCTATGGCCTTCTAGCCCAAATGGTTTAACTGGTTTAATTGGTTGAACAGAAAGCTTGTTTCTAACCTTTCTCTCTCTTTATATGTAAAAATCAAACCTCTTTTACTATGCTGTTGAAGGACCAACACAATTTTTTAAAGTTGAAAGCAAAAGCACTGGAAATGTGGAGAGCTGCCATCTGCACATTCTAAATGAGCAAATAAAAGAAGAATTGTTTTTTTGCTACAAGTGTCATATTATGTAGGGATGAAGTGAAATTCAGAGGAGGAAGGAATGCATTTTTATCTATTCAAAAGTGGTACAGTTAAAGCAGTTATGGGGGCTTCTCCTTTAAAAAATGTTAGTTTAGTTGTACACCTTACACTATAGCTAACTATGAGGCTAACAAGAAATGGTAAACTTTTCCACACCCATGAGCAACAGACAGAGTGCTGGCCTAAATCAAACTGCTGAGTAATTTCAAACACAGTTTATGGGATTTATGCGTTCATCTATACAAACTGGACAAAAGCCCAATCTGTAGTCATCTTGAATCCTAAATTCAGTCTGTACTTTTGTTCATTAATGTATTAAAATAATAACCTTTTAAAAGTCTGTATTTCAGCAGAATATTAAAATAATAATAAAGTGAAACAAAGTCGTAAGAAAGAGAAGCAGTATAGAAGCATGATTATGGCAATTCTCACAACTCAAGCCTTATTTGCTCAGGCTTTATCTTTTTTGCCTTGAAGTTTCACATTTGTTTTTTAAGTAACCCATATCTGTCTTTAATGAGAATGAACAAGCACCCTGACATGATCTGCATGTACACACACTAATCAGTAATGGCATGTGAATGAAAGACAGCAACACCAAATGAACCAGTAGCAAAAGCATTCACAGAAAAGATCAGTAGCTCTGATCACCTCAGTGTTTTTGATTGAGGGAGAATGTGTTTTATTGCTTCTGCAGCACAGACGTTAGGAGTTAGCTAGTCCTGCTATGCCACAAACAGAAATGACGTTTTCATTAAGGTTGCGTGACATGTGAGATGTACGAACACATATGAAAGTGACTCAGATCTGATACGGAAAGAGCAAATGTGTGTCTGCACAGCTCTGAAAAGATCAGATCTGTGACACACTACTGCAAAATATCAGATCTGTGCCACCTCTCCCTGGTAATATGGACAGATCCTGTTAAACAAAAATCCCATGTATGTATAGCATTTAGGATATTCATTCATTTGTCACTCTTTTAGCCTTAAATGTGTCAGTAGTAGGAAATCAACAATCGCACGACAGCACAAAAAACAATCATTGATGCCATCACTGATGCTGGGGTTTCCTTCCTCTCTGGAACACACAGACTGTGTAGTGAGAAAACGATATGCTGAAATTCTAATTACATTAGTGCTAAATGCAATCATTTAGAGCCCTCACAGCTGTCTGGCTGCCTCAGGCACCATGGGAGACTCACATCATCACTAAACTGGTCTCAGAGAGACAGAAATAAAGGTGTGAGCAGAATTAGCTCAATGCAAAATGAAAATATTATCAGCACAGGTCTGCTGGCCCCCTATTTGGAGTGCAGTGTGTCCATGACAACACATGAGGGCAGCACTAATTGGTGAAGCTAAAGAAATGAGGAAAGTATTGCACTCAGTATGCAAAATGTAGAAATGAACCCAAACAGGACACCTGCACGTATACTTATATACACTTAATATACTTATTAAAAACGTTCAAATAATTTATGAGCAAATATTTACTAAGCAGCTACCAATATTTATGGCATAAACTCTGCAAGAGTAGATGGGACATATCCACCTCCAATATCTGAACCCAGGCAAATGTTCATTTGTTTGTAATGGTACACTACAGTGTTTTTGACTTCATTTGAATAGGCAGATAGATAAATAAACAGACAGATGGACACTGTCAGATGGATTCTGATATGTATAACACAGACCAGAAGGAGTAAAACAGTTGATTACCATCCATCCATTATCTGAACACCCTAAGAATCAGATTTTCTGCCAATTAATTCCATACCCACGTTCCATTACTGCATTACTGGCTACATTTTGCCGAATTCTTGTGCCACTTTCATGAATCATATGTTGATCATGCTGTGGTGACTGGTGCACTGTAATCTGATCTTCAGTTACTCAATAGCTCTGAGCTAAAAACACGATGTCATCTCCAAAATTGTGGAAAGTTCTCCTCTGGCCTTCTAACCCAAACAAAAACGGGTTGAGTTGGTTGAACATAATCCTCACAGAACGCTATTTTGCTTCAATCAAAACTTCCTACATTTCACTCATTTTATTTCCCCTAAAAATAAATCCTGATGAACTAATCTGCCCAAGCTGGTCAAACTACTTTTGCTACTAAAATCTGACTGAACTTATGGGCAGGACACCAGTCCATTATATGGCAGCCATTTATACAAACACATTTAATAACTTTGGGGCAATTCAGCATATCCAGGTCACCTAACATGCATATCTGTGGACTTCAGGAACCCAGGCAGACTACCAGAAATCAAACCCAGGACCTTCTTGTTGTGAGGAAACAGCACTACCCACAATACCTCCATGCCACCAACTGATTATCAAACTCCAATGAAATCAACAGACACATTTTCTACAAAAGGAAACAAGTCAAACAGTGTTCTGTTTTTTTTTATTATTATTACTGTTGTTGTTGTTGTTGTTGTTGTTGTTATTACATATCCATGAGTATGTGTTTGTAAAAGGTTTAATATTCTAATACTGTGTTAAAAAAATCAGAAACCAGTAGCGTTCGACTCAGGGGATTTTGTGAACTCAGAACAGAGTTCACTAACGCTTACATGCCAGCTCCAGCACCTGTAATTCAAAGCCAGATTCATGATGAATGTTTTTCTCTCTTGCATTCCCTCTGGAGTGTGCTCAGCGTGATACAAACTCCTACTGCTTATACTACATGAGGGCATTCAGAGAGTATTCATTCTAGTGTTCACAATTATTCTGGGCTTTCACGTCACAGAAACACAGTTGTGCATTTTCAGCAAGCTACCCATGTACATTTTGGCGATCTTTGTTGTTAATATGTTTTCCTGTAGCCTGGCAATAGTCATAAAATAGAGTTTAAGATATAAGATCTATATCGCAAAATAAAACCTCAAAAATAAGAGCTGAGAAAGGATCATTTACAATAGTGAGGTACATCTGATTCATGTCTTTTAAGACTTTTAAGAGTGCATTTGCTAGACTTCAAAAAACTATGTAAACGCAGAAGACTGCCCCAAATTTACATGAAAAGCTTGAGATGCTGCAGCGGTGTTTTAATGCCATGAAATGAAGTGATATAAAGATGTTGTGAGACTATGTAAATGTTAGTAATAGATATTTCGAGTAATCATGTGGTATAGCAATGTTAAACGACTATGTAAATGTGTATGTGTGTAGTTTGTAATGGGTAGGCATTAAACACTACATGTCCCTGTTTTCACCACCTAAGCACTATGGTTTACTGTTTGGAAAGGAATGGTGATAAACTGCTGTGACTGTTGGGAAGGGAATGTCTTCCAGAAATTTGGGATCTGTGTGCATGAGTGTGTGACTAAGAGAAGGTAAAGTAGTACAAAGCTCACATATCATGTAGAGCAAAGAATCCACACCCTAAGTTAATATTCTCTCCTTTGTCCTAACCTTATATGCTACCTCAAACTGATGATCTAAGACCATGATTAGCCCTTCTACTGCTACAATGCGTTGTAAGTAGACAGAATACATACTGACACTAAATGCAGGGACGTAATCGTTTTTCATGATATTATATCCTCACAGTTGGCAAATGCAATGTCTTCTTTTCTTTATTCATTTTAATATGTAGCCTATATTATAAAACAGTGGTGAACAAAATGACTCAGATGACGTTTTTTTTAAATCTGAGATTCCAAAGAGTGGTTTCTTCCTTCTGAACAACCAACTGATACAACAGACACTTGGTCTAATTAACACCACTGTATCTGCAACAAACGAATGTAAAATGCTTCTAATGTTTATATTTTTATTCACTTTTCCTCAATTCTTTACTAATAACACAGTTATTGCAGGACGGGCCACAGCAGGATGGGTTTGCCCTCAAGGGCATTCAGCGTCAAGGTTCCTTCCTCTTCTCCTAGCCAAAACCTTTTCTTTGCACTGATTTCCCTTGAGCGAGGAGTGGCCATTTTACCACAGTCACTCTAAGTTTATTTTTAGGGTACTGCAGACCTCATATAACCATGACTTAGAGAACAACAAGGTGCAGAAATGTTAGGCAATGATTGACCAAAGTATATAAACACGCAAATACTAGACACTAAGTAATCCCTTAGACTGCAGTATATTTAGTCACTGATCATAAGATTTATTATTTAGTACTGACTATACAATGTTCAGATATTAATTATTCAGTAAATCAATAGGTTACAATGTGGACCTACATATGGACTTATAGTTACACCTTAATGGTCCACATTAATAAGGGTATGTCATTCATTTGCTTTGTTAACAGATATTTTATTTTACCTAATATTGGCAGGTATATTGTTGCTATACATACTAGGCTAGGATTGTTGTTTCAAAGGAAATGTCCACATTACCAGGGTGAACTGGCACACATCTGAAATCTGAGCAGCAATGTGCCACAGATCTGATCTTTTCAGAGCTGTGCTCAAACACGTTTAATTTTGTCATCTATGTTTAATATATTTACAATATATATGTAATATAATTTATCATGTGCAATGATACACTTTCACCATGTGGAATGCTCATGTGACACAGATCCAGTGTATTATTTTGCACAGGCCAGTTGTACTTGATGATTCTTTTGTGAATTTGAATGAAATAATGCCTCACCTTTCTCTCTGGTCAGGCCCTGGAATATGGAAGGTGGTGTGGTGTGTCTTTCTGAGCCACGCCGGCTCTGGCTTGAGCGTCTCCTCTCCCTGTGCCTCTCTCCTGCGGGCTGCTCCAACATTAGCTCTGGGAGGCTTGGGCTAGGGGATGAGGGACTGCTACTACTGGGCTTGGGTTTGTCCTCCACCTTCGGGCTCTTCTCTTTTGGAGTAATGTTTGCAGCGGGGGCAGCAGGAGGAGGGGCGGGGCTTACTGGGGATGCAGTAGCTGTCATGGCTGGAGGGGAAGCAGGCGCAGGCAGATGAGGGTCGATCTTGCTCGGCTTGGTGGTGATGGTGGAGTCCAGGGGGAATCTCTTGGGGCTTTCCTCACCACAGGATTCCAGGGCCAGCTCACTGTCAAGCTCGGCTTCGCGCTCCTCCCGCAGGATACTGTACTGCATGGCTTGGCTAGGGGTAGTTACAGGGGAAAGTGAAAGGGCAGGGGCTGAGGGGACGAATGCGGTGGAAGTAGGGACAGATGGAGCAGCAGAGGCTGGGGCAGAAGCTGAAGTAGGGCTGGGGGCTGATGGAGGGGTGGTGGGACTTTTGTTGAAGCTCATGTAGCCAGAGCTTGGAGCCTGGGGGCTCGGCTCTTCAGACACAAGCTCAATCTCAGAGTCTCCAGATTCTCCACCACTGGCATCAGCATCCTTGGCATATAAGGGAAGTGAAGGGCTACTCTTACGTTCCTCTGAGGAACTCTGCTTATGGGCAGTCTGAGAGGGTGCTGGGGAAGTTTCCAGAACTATCTCCTGTGTGAAGCTAACAGTTTTCACCTCGCTGGCCTGAATCACAGGATCAGATTGAGAGTCAGACTCTTCTGAAACGAGATTAAATGGACAGATAGAGGTCAGTTTTTGCTGCAGGTACAGAACATCGTCTACCTGTCTATGGCCATCTGTTGTCCTAAGGCATCCCACTGACTAAGCATGTGTGGAACTAGTGATTCAAAGAGATGGTGCTTGGCCTCAGCCCAACAGCACACAGACAATAAGATGACATAAAATACCTGCACAAGAACACATAACAGCCACACAGCCTACTGCAACCTGTGCTCTTTCTCAGATCAGGTCTTAAACAACTCTAGAGCTAGAATCACAGAAACCACAATACATTAGGCTACATTTGCAATGGCCTTCTAAACCATTTTAACTATTACTCTGCACAATATGTTTAGAAAAGGCAGATACTCTTACTTGTACTCATCTGGTGGGAAAAGTAGTTTCTACAATTATGTAATAAATTGAACAATTAAGTTGGTATTATCATAAGACTATAATCTATTTATTTCTTAACATCACATCAACACCTAGATAAGTATGTGTATAGTGTTGTCTGTCATGTTTGTTGAGGCAGTGTTGATTTTAGCTTTTTTTAAACAATTTAATTGTCAGTATTTAAAGGGGGAAAGGAAAAAAGGAAAAATACGACCTAAATGCGATCAGCCTAAGGACAAGCTGCTTTTAATTCCTATCATAAAATCTATATATAAATAGGACACTTATATTGTTATGGGAAATCCAATAATACAATTTAATAAATAATTTTTTGACCTGTTATGAACTGCATGACAAGCGTGTATTGCAGGTGCGAAAATGTGTCTTGTGCCATATGCTTGGGCTTTCCAAAATCAGAGTAATATGTGGGAATATTATTTAGTGAACAGCTATGTAAATCTTGTGTTTGGAAGTGAGTACTTTATGGAACTTTGACGCTCACCTGTGAGTGGTGGTGTGGAGGAGCCAGGACTTTCATCCTCTGGTTCGGACAGTGTGACAATGGGCACTCCCTGCAGCCCCAAGCTCAGGATGCTTTCTCTCTCGGATACTGTAACAGGAGGGTTGAACTGGGTGTCGGTGGGCGAGATTGATGAGGGTGGCATCTCGGTCAGGGTTATCTTGATAGGGCTGGCATTGCCTTCGGCCCCTGGAGAGCGGTAGGGTTGGTAGTCACTCAGCTCATCGTCTGAAGGCTCTTCCACGTAGGGTAAGGTCTGACAGTCCAGTGTTACCGCAGGGCCCAGAGTTTCCACCTCCACTGGAGAGGGGCTCTTCTCCAGGTATCGCTCTCCCCGCAGGCTGGGCAGTGGGACAGAATCAGAGACGTTTCTCATCCCCCAGTCCTCCAGGGGCCGCTGTGGCTCCTCCCTGCTACTGATGTCCATGTAGCTGTAGGTAGAATCAGAAGGCTTATCTGAGTCACGCAGCTTGTGGGAGCCATAGCCAAGCTCGGCACTTGGGGTCATCTCAATGCCCGAGTCTGAGCTAAACATGGCTGACTGGGACTCCATGCCTGCGACGAGGCTATCGGTGCCTGCTGGCTGCTTCTGTTCTCTGCCAAGGTCACCCGAGAAATATGAGGTGTCATGCTGGAGGGAGTAATTTTGACTAGACAGGAGAGAGGTGTAAGGGTCATCCATATCACCAACAGACTTCTTCAGTAAGTCTGTATTCAATTTATCTGCAGAAGACAAGAGACACAAAAGATGTTGTGAATAAACATGGGTCTGACTAAGATGTCATATGAATATTTCATTTTTTCTGAGGTTTGGCAGTAACAGGCAGAATGCACAAGCAGGGCCACATGTACACACAATTGTCAGAAAATACAAATGAAATTATTTTTACTTGGTGCTTCACAGGCTGTGAAATCTGACAGGCCTAATCAAGCTCTCTTGTTAAAACACAGAGCTCGTAAGTGATCCCTAAGTACTGACAATGACTAGGATATGCTTTGCAAAGCATATAGAATTGATTATTGTTTTTTGTGTTTTGTGTATTTTGCATGCATTTCATTTTAAGTATGATGCTGTTTCATGTCGAATTTATCAGTTCTGCTTCTACTATTGGTGTAACTAAAATGAGCAGCTTCTGGGTGCCAGTTCAAGTAGTGGTATAAGACTAGAAAGATTGGATGTGCATTCATTTTCTTTGAAAACAAGTAACTTTAAAGCAATATCTGTGTTTTATGAGTGGAACTTCAATGTTCAACAAACTGAATGAGCAGTGTTAGCTGTAAACTCTTTTCACGTTTGACATAACAAATTCTTCCCCAATTGTCTTTATAAGAAAGTAAAATTATGAAATTATCAAATTAGGTTTTTTAAATGTATATGTATTTGCCCCCTAGCGCTGTGTTTAATTCAGCTGGCACACACAAATTTGTGTTGGTGTGAGAAATGGACACAGAAAGATGATATAGAGCAGGGGACCTGCCTATCCATCCAGCACTAACACAGGCTGAATGTGGCTGTGGGAAGACACACAAGTATTGTTCCTATCAGATCCCACACAGAAGCCCACACACAATTATCCAAACACATCCACTGAAGAGGATGCGCAGTGACACCGTATCCAACCCATAGTCAGTCTGGAAACATAACTGTCCTGATCTTTGGTGAATTTCTGAATAGCTTTTGACTTCTCTCTTTCAGATCAGTAGTGTTGCAAATTGTGCTTTTAAAGCGTGTTTATGTAAAGCAATAAATCACATTTTTCTACGAAAGCATGCACAGTAGGAAAGGCAATGGCAGAACAAGTCAAAAAAGGTTGTGTCAGGTCAGGTTTATGAAGCTGGATCACAATTCCTTTTATTTTGAACTGCGAGGAATGAAACAGAACCATAGTGGCAGGTCATGTGCTGACAAAAATGGTGTTTCAGGAATTTGGAGCGTCATTTGGAGCTACATTTTCATTCTCCAGCAGGACTTGCTATAAATCTTATATATATATACTTCATAAACTGAATTGGCTTCACAATGTCTATAACAAAATAAGCCCCCCAAAACGCCTAAACTAACAAGTGACTTCACAATAGCCCGGTCATTTCATTGTCAGTGCATGTGTACCATGACCCAGACACAACATGTGCCTCCATCACTTTACTCTGGATGCCCTCAGATAGGAAGCCTAGACATCCAGTAAGTCAAATGAGAGACTCTTGAAAGTTAGTATTGGATACATCTGTGACAGTTTTATATTTCAATACACTGTTGTGAACATTACTTTTTGATTTTCTGATACTATTAAAAAAAAAAACTATACATTATTAAATAATTACAGTGGCAGCCTAAAACACCTTAATGGTATTGACATATTGCTAATGGAATTGGTTGGATTGGTACATTGTTTGACTATTTAAATATTATTGCAATATTTGAATATGGATACATATTGAAACTGTCCATCAATGAATTGCAGCATAGAAGCAGTAATACAAACACAAATATAAATATATGGAGGTCACATCGTGCTACAGTAACACAGGGTCGAGGCCACATTGAAATACTTACGAAAACACTAAGGCTCCTTTCCCTTGAGTGGGTAACATGATCCTGGAAGCTTTTTGCTCATTGATTGTTTCAATGAATCAACCCAAGCACAAGCTCAGCATTTTGACCTCTATATGTATAGTTTGTATAGATACACATTTATCATCGACTTCACAGAGCCCCTACTGAAAGTGCCCTTGAGCACATGCTGGTGGGTTTGACCTGTATGGGTGTGTGTGTGTGTGAGACAGAGACAGATTGTGCACGGATGTGTGAACGTGTGCGCGTTTGTGGGCGCTTCAGGTGGCCGATGAGCTTGAGTGCTCTCCAGTGAGGTTTGGCTGGGGCGTGGCAGTGACAGCTCTTGGCAGCTGTCAGTGACAGCACCACTGCCTTCCTCCCTCTGTCACTCCCCCTATCACACTCTTTCTGTTTCATCAGCTTGCTCTCTGTCTCCATTTCTCTCTCTTGCTGCCTCTCTTTCTCTGGCTATCTATCTATCTGTATATCTAAGTGGCTACTGCACATTTTCCTCAGCTCACGTTTGTCTGCAGGTTGACTGCAGTGGTTTCACACAAGGGCTGAACAAAGTGCTACCTCAGTGATTACATCAACACACACACACACACACACACACACACACACACACACACACACACACACACACACACACACACACACACAC
>JBBMFX010017461.1:0-12604 GCA_037832545.1 Rhabdalestes septentrionalis | reverse complement strand
TCTTTTCATTGTGGGAGAACCAAACTTGGTTGCTACAACTGTGTCTTCCCAGTCTGAACATAATAACACTGTTGTGTTTCTTGTCCCTGGGAAAGCAACTATCATGCCCGGAACTGCAACCACAGAGACACACATAGTACAATGAAGGAGGCAAACAATAGCATTAACAAACCCAACTTACAGCTTTGCTCTTTCATTAAATAAATAATATCCTGTGAGCTGTCCTGCTTTACACCATTTCAGAAGCAGATTGAGAGTCGCTATATTGAGATGAATACAGAGTCTCAGTTTGCTTGCTGTGACAATCAACTGGGTTTTCTGCATCTCATAGTTCTATGAAGCCAATAGTTGGCTGTTTCTTTTGGCTTCTCAAGCTGACGAGGCATTGCATGCCCTCATTAGGAGTACCGTTCCAGAAGGGGTTTGTTATAAATTACAAATTGTAAGTGGGGGGACATGTGATAGATGTGTCAGCTCTGGTTTATGGGTTTCAGCAGTTGGTAGACATGGACCACACAACTGGATCTCCAAGCATCTGTAATGTATGTGAATAAAGGAAAGATTGAATTTGAACCGCTGTGCACTGTCAAAAGCATCTATCAAAGTCTTAGGTTTTATTTGTGTTTGCTTGCTTTGAGTTGACAATTTCATATACTTAGATTTCAGAAACTTCACCAGTTTACATGATACTGTGCTCATGACTAATACGGAACAATAGATGGCTGGTCCCTTCACAGCAGGTTCCCCCTGATGTGGGATATATATGCAAAGTACTTTAATAGCTTGACAATCGTTTCACCAAAAATTATGAAATTTGAATGGCATATTGGCCCATAGAAGACATAGGACCCTAACTCATGATGACTCATTTGTGGGATAGTGCCACCTAGTGAATAACATCACTAGCACTCCACTAAATATTTTGTGACATAGGGCAATTTTTTCTTACTGCACAGGAACTGTGCTGTACCTAAACTGCACTGTGATGGTACTTGAACCAGTAAATCCATGGAGTTGAACCAGCAACAGAGAGTTTTTCTGTCAAAGCAGCTTTTGTTCTTGTGGTCTTTTATATTTTAAAGTTTATAATTTCTTCTCTGTTTTCAGCCATGTGGTTAAAACCTAACTAACTTGTTAGTGATAACTGGTTCACCTTCGTGTTTCTCACAGCGTTAAAGATAAATTTGTTAGTGTCATAGAAAACTCCTACTGAAGTTTATCTTCAGCCCAAACAGACAGTCGCATTGCTTTTTTCACCTTCCCAGTTGTTAGTTCGTGTCTTCATTGTTGTTCTTTGTGTGAAGAGTAGGAAAGCTGTGACCTTTTTCCATGCCGCCATGACAACATTTTGACCAGTCAGGAAGCAGTGACCCAGTCAGCTCAGCAGCAGCCCACTTTTGGCCCTGCCGTCTATCAGGGCTGTGACAGCTCGGGTAATGATTGCTATATTTTAGATGAAAAACCATTTGTACATTATGGTTTTTTGTTCAAGTGTGAAAGTGCCAGCAGATGTTCAGAGTTTGCCAAATTTTACGTGCTGTGTCACTACCACATTCTTTGGATAAATGCAAATTACATGAATTTCTATCTAAAGAGATTGCTGCAGCTGACACATTGTAGCATCCTAAGAACTGGTTAAAATTGTGAAATTTGGTATGTTTGTATTTGACTACATTTGCTCACTTCTCCTAAAGTTCCTTTAGGATTTCTCAATAAAATGGCCACCAGTAGCCAGTCAAAATTCAGTAACTAATACATGGTTCTGCATATAGCCAGGTTCCATTAAATGTTATAGGCTCATTCATAATAGCATACAGATAGTATTTACCCAGTTTCAAACAAAATAGCCGTAAGATGTCTTTAAAACAAACATGTTTATAACAACAACATGTTTTCCACAATTCGGTACTTCTTGTTATCCTTTAAGACTGCATAATAATATATATTATAATATATTGCCCTGCATAGTAAAGGTCAGCCTAATTCAGAACTTGGACTTGGAAGTTCATGTGAATCTTCATGTGAATGGACTTCTCTTCCCTATTTTAGCAGTCTGATGGAAAACCAGCTATTGTTTATTAAGCGAAATGAGTCACCAGTAACACAATGTTTGCTCTGGGAACCAGGACAGCAATGAGAGCATCACATTTTTTCTCGACTACAAAACAAATTAAACCATTTGAGGACTACACCGCATCCCATCTTAAGGCTAAGACCAATTATTGATTTATCAATAAATGTTGATGACAGCTAAGAAATCAGGATCATATAGAATATGGCATCAGAGACAAGCTTTGTGTTTTCAGTCATAGTTTAAAGTTAGTCATCCTGAGGTTTTTTTTTTTACCGAATCAGTGAATGGACTGAAACCTCTACATAAAAACCTCTACATAAAACATTGTCTCACAACAACCCACAAAAACTGCAACAGCAAGAAATGAACAATCCACGGGCCACTGAATGCTCTGATATGAAAGAACTCATCAGTATCAGTAAATCTTTCACTCTGTGTGAAATGATGCCAACAAAAAGTACCAGATATACAGAAAGATTTCATGTAACAAATAAAAATTTTCGCCATTTTAGCGGACACTTTTATCCAAAGTGACTTCCATTCTCTAACTACTGCGGGTGGTCTCCCTGGAGCAACTTGGGGTAAAGGATCGTGCTCAGGAACGCATTGGTGGTTTGCTGAAAATAGGATTCAAACCCATGGCCTCTAGGTCCAGAGGCAAGTGTCCTACCCACTACCCATATTTACACTGTTATGGATTTTTTATTCATCATAATATTGTTTGAGTTTTTAGTATTTCTCAGGATTCTTTAGCCCTGTGATGAAAACCTAACCCAGCTAAGTTAGTGATGTCCTGGTACTCCTCCATGTTTCTCACACTGTTGAAGGTAAAATTGTTAGAGTCAAAGACTCCTTTTTAAATGTATCTTCACACCAAACAAAAAGTATAAAACTGAGACGTGTTGGTAATTTGTTCCGCATTTATTGATTTTCCAGGATTGCTCATCATTGCTGAACGAGACATTGTAGATCGAGTAAATGTAATGTCTTGTACAATCGCTGATGCATGACACTGTTTCACACTGGTTTGTTTTTATTGTAGCACATTAACCTGTTTCTATTTTAGAACTTCAATTCTCTCTATTGTTGCTACTGTTGTTTCCAATTACTGCAACACAGAACCAAGGGTGCAGGAAAGCTTCCCTGGAGGTTTAGTGATGTGATGGGAAATGAACGCGGGTACTTGACCAGGGTACGGTTCGTTCTGGGTTTAAATTTGTACTATTTTCTACGACATAGTTCAATGGAAAAAACAATTATGTAATTTCATATCCCCTCTTACTTCAGACAAGACTTTTGATGTAGTGTGGCTTTTCTTAATCTTAGAACTGGATACATCTTGTAAAAGCATGACATATATTTTTCTATGTTGATTGACTAGGGTACTGCATCCAGAAATTAGGGATACCAGTGTCTTAAGACAGATGTGAGCAGTAACGTCCTCAGAGTTACTTGGTTAAAGGCAGTTCTTGTTACTGAAGTTCTGCCAATTGTTGATACATTGTAAAACAATTAACCGAGACGTTTTGACACTCGGCATAACTAGAGCCTCGAGCCCTGTCCAAGCTTAATTAGTTTAACTTAAGGAAGGCAGAATAATATAGGTGTTTACCAATGAGATCTTCAAACTGAATATACTTGGAAACTACGGTGTCTGTACATTTGACACTATATGGAAAAAAAATATTGGGACACAGATGGCCCCTGATTTCCAGTAAAGGGGAATCTTAATGCTTCAGCAGACCAAGACATTTTGGACAACACCATACTTCCAACTTTGTGGACACAGTTGGGGGAAGCATTTCTATTCCAGCATGACTGTTTCCCAGTGCATAAAGCAAGCTAAATAAAGACATGGCTGGATCAGTTTGGTCTGGAAGCCCACACAGAGCTTTTGACCTCCATTCAACACTTTTGGGATGAACTGGAATGGAGACTCCAAAATCTTGTGGAAATCTTTCCAAGAGTAATGGTAGCTATTCAAGCTACATATTAAAGTCTATGTATTTGAATGTAATATAATGGCAGGTGTCTCAATTCTTTTGTCCACATAGAGTCCACATTTTGTCTTACAGGAGGGATTCTGTAATTTGCAGAAAGTGGAACT
Source organism: Rhabdalestes septentrionalis (assembly GCA_037832545.1). Taxonomy (NCBI): domain Eukaryota; kingdom Metazoa; phylum Chordata; class Actinopteri; order Characiformes; family Alestidae; genus Rhabdalestes; species Rhabdalestes septentrionalis. The sequence goes on along the minus strand of JBBMFX010017461.1, from coordinate 8,423 downwards.
CCCTCAGTAGCCCTGTTCCAGTTGATCTTACATTAATATATGAATGAAGCCTGCTCACACAGCTTTACACTGTGTTGTAATTGACATTGGGTGTGAAACCTCTTGCATAGGTCTGACATGTACATTTGGAATATCTGTGGTAATTACACAAATACTTTAAATTATACAAATTGGACAGTCAAGACGTTTTGCACATTGCTGTACAGAACCCCTCCTGCCAAAAAAAACAAAAACAAACAGTTTGAGCAACGGTCCGGTCACCAATACCTACAGCACACAGACTTACTGTACGGTAAAAAGGGCTGGACAGACCAATTCAAATGCTCCAATGTAAAATGGGTTTTATAGTTTTTTTATGATTTAGCAAATTCCTTAACAAAATATAAAGTTACATGTAACAATGAACCCAGTCCATGATTTTATTTAATTTGTGATATTAGATTCCTAATTTACATAGGCGAGTACGTGTTTGGGTGATGTTTATACGTGAGTTTTTTGTGTCTGAACAGGAGAGCAAGTAAGTTAAAACAGCTAATCAAATAGATTTTTTATTCAATGTTCATGACAAAAGGGCAGTGAGGTGAGTTGTCAGGCATGCAATTCTGCACAGTGGCTTACATAATGCTCTAGCACTGAGCAGTATTTTTATAAATATTGTGAAACTTTACAAAAATGCTATTTAATTATTTTGCATTAAAAATATTTATTATGAAATTTTATGCAAAACTGTTCTTTTGGAGTACTGTTACTCTAAGCTAGGAACATATCATACAAACCTGAAATAAGTCGATTTGTAGTCAATTTACTATTGTTTTTAAAACAACTCAATAAACAGGCATTGGGTTTGACTGGCGTGTTAAATGCCATGCGTGAGGTGGAAAAAATTCACTTAAAAGTAACCTATAACTTCTTGTATTTATCAGTATTACTAAAACTGATTGTGTGATGTTATCTCAATTTTGGTAAAAGGGTAAATATGATTTAATTCTTCTCAGCACTATACTAATCTCAACTGGAGAGTGATATCACTCCAAGGCAACCTTGAAACAAATGGAAGGGGGAGCGATAAGAAATGGTAACAAATAAGCAATGGTGATGTTTAGTTGAGTAGCTATAGAAAACTGTTTTACTTTCTCTGTGGTCAGTAGCAGAAAATACGAATGCTGGAGTTTAATCAGATGAAGATGTTCTTCAGTGAAAAGAATTGGATGAATGGCAGAGAAGATAAGAGAATAATTTAGTTCTAGTTATAATGTCTGGAAATCATTCCGTTTGCTGTAAAACTTGCCATGCAAGGCTATTAATGTTAGTCAGGTGACACTTAAATTGTGAAGTATTTAACTGATCAGTCAGTCTTTTTTTTAATTAAAGTACACTGAGAATGACTCTAGTTTGCAATTTATTCCATCTTAATTAAGAAAATTAAAAGAATTGGTTGTAAATTAGAAAACTGTTCATTTCTAAGCAACTAAAGCACAACTATGAATTATAAATGATCAGCTACTATAATTATTCAATCTATTGATTAAGAGCCCACTAAAGTCAAACATGACTGCAAGCTGCTGGGAGGAATTGGATGTAAAAGGTTGTTATAAATATAAAATATGAAATTGCTGGTGCATTTAAAGCGAAGCTCTGAATGGCACAATAATGACACTCTCGAGTATAATCCATTACTAATGGATTAAAGGATATGGTTTTTCATACGGCCAGACCACACAAGCCACAACATTCCTGATGCACTAAAATGAAAAGACTTCGAACCCCAATTTCAAGAAGCTCCTGAAGAAAGGTTTTATTTGTAATTTTCAATGACATGCTAAACCCCAAAAAATTTACCCTGTGACTAATAATCAGGTGCAGCTAATGTATGTTTTTTTTTTTTTATGGCGCCAAAAACATTTTGCCTCATACCCTGACCCGGCGCCAGACACGGATTTGCAGACGGACTTTTGGGGAGACACTTTTGGGTTAATATATTTTATGTGCATCTCAGCTGCATCTGTGATGGGTGTTTAGGCGGCTCAAACTCCCGGACCAATCCCGGACACCTCATATTCCCAGGGCGAGCCCGAGGGAGTCAGAGGGCGGGCATGGCCCCCTAAGGCCCGCCCATGACGAAGATAAGGAAGATGAAGAAGCCTATTTAAGACTTCTTCCTGGTATATATATCTTGTATATTTTTTCCGGTCATTAGGAGATGGGAATGTTGTTCGTGCACTGTTCAGTAAAAAAGCATAAGCAACATAATGTGTGTGTTACTGATACGTACGTGAGATACATGCGGCTTATAATCCGGTGTGGCTTGTACAAGTACAAAATTGAATTTCTTTCTAAAATTAGAGCATGCGACTTTTAATCAGATGAGCTCTGTGTTCCGGAATTTATGGTACAAGTTAGTGAGGAAAATACACTTTAATTACAGTTAAAATATGCTATCAACTGGACAGCAATTGGGCCAACAATACAGAAAATGGACTTAATGTCATGGCTTCCACAATCACACTAATAATAAAAGATTAGTGGTGTGAGTTTGTCAGCAGTCAAACTAGAAATCAACATCATGTAGCAGCTCTTAATCTAACATAGTAGCAGTTTGACTGAAAAAATACATACTTTACCAAATGGTTTCTCATTAAGTGGGATTTTTGCCATTGTTCTTTAAAGCTTTTCCAACCTTGCAACTGTTACTATGAGAAAAAGCACATGTAGGAACATGGATAGGTTGTGGTATGCGGTTTCTGAACATATACTTATTGAACTAGGAATAAAATCGAGTTGAGCTATGCAGATTCCAGGGTTGAGAAGTAAAATCTAATTACCTTGTGACCTTTCTGTGCTGCAAAAAATATGGTAAAGAATAATTTAAAAATTTGAGTTTCTAAAAAAAAAAAAAAATGTATTGTCTTACCAACAAGAGCTGGACATGCTTTTTAGAAGCAAGTTGTTTTTGACCTTGCTGCCTTCTGCCTGTGGGTGAGACAGGGACAGTGTTTTTGACAGTGGGTTGTGTTCCTAAAAAAGCCTGACAATGGAAACCCAAACACATTTGCTTTTGTAGCTTCAAGAATGAAGAATGAAACCGAATGCACCAACTGAGCCCTGCTTTGCTTTTAGCACACACCGGCCTTTGTCTGTGAGTGATCTGTCTCCCTCTTGGGGAGAAATGCACCCGAGTATGGAGCTGCAGTGGAGTTGGCTCTGCCTATTTCCACCATGAAAATGTTAACATTCCATTCTTTCTTTCCTATGGGGAGGATCTAATGACAAACTAAAAGTCATTAACACCAACTTGAAATGCTTTTAGGGATGTTGTTGCATTTTGTGTCTCATTTATGTTATTGTAACTTAGCGTCAACTCTCATTTCATTCACGTTCTTTAGTCATTTTTGACTTCCATCATATATAAGACCAGAGTTTACTAGTCACCCCTTATATGGCTTTAGAATAAGAACTGGCTATTTTAGTTCTCCTTGAAGAGATCTTTCCGTTTTTGATTCTTTGCCAGGTCAAACACTTTGTCGTTCCTCCTGGAGGAACATTAACTCCGATGTTGTCTTTCATTCTTCAGAGGTGTTAACTACGAAAGACAGACTGACCCATGTGTTAATCCATCTTCCACGTCTCTGTAGCTGTCCCAAAGCCCAGAGACTCCCATGAGGCCTGGAAAAGCAGAGCGAACATGTTTCTTCTCCGCTCTGACACTGGGAACATTCCTGTCTCAATCTGTAATGGCATATTTCAGATTTCAAAAAGATAGAGAGGGTTAACAATGAAAAAAAACCCCCATCATGCAACAAAATCAAACCCATGGCAGCCATAACAGGAGACAGCATCTTCTATCTAAGACATTTTTACAAAACCTTGGGCTTATTAGGGGCCATGCATCATCTTGAATGCTTTCTCATGTTGTGATTGTTGTAGATATCAGCCAACTATTTGATAGGTTATGGAATTTGGTGTCTCAAAAAAATCATATGTAAGGAAATAAGAGGCTTCACAATGACATTGTTACGATGCGTGAATAATGAAATTATTTAATTTGTGATCGTAGTAAGGGCTCATGCAATTTATTAAGATTAATTATACTGACAGCAAATGGTGCGTCCAAAATTAAACTGTTGTTTTTACTGGAAAAATAAAAATGGAAATCCCAAACCCTAGCAAAGCATTCCAAGCAATATCAACAGTTGATAGACCATATAGCAAGGACTAACAAACGGTGCCAAGAAAAAAAGTTAGCCTGCAGCTTTCTAACCAAAAACCCAAGCATATTTTTTACTCTTGCAGCTGGTGGCCTAGTGGTTAGGGAGTCAGAAGGGTGTGGGCTTGAACCTCAGGACTGCTAGTGGCATCACTGAGGTACCCTTGAGGAAGGGACTGTCCCCACACACAGCTCCTTGGCTGCCCCCTGGTGGTGGCAGCCCCCGCTTCACTTGGTGAATGGGTTAAATGCAGAAAAAGAAATTCACACAGTTCAAACTGTGTGCTGTTCTTTGGTGTGCTCATGCATGTATATAAGGAACCACTTTACTAGTTTAAACAGGTTCCATGGGAATCCTTGCCAGAACTTTGGTCAAGGATCAGGATTCTCCTTACAATGATGTTCATCTTAGAATAAGCCCCTCAGTTGAATTTCCTTTGTACCACACATTGAAAACATACTCATAACACATTGATGGTGGCACATTGATGAGAAAAAATAATTGACAATGAATGTGTAACATAAATAATTAATATACAATTAATATACAATTTGTGAGGTGGGGACCAGTTTGTCCAGTGCATCCCACAGATGATTGATCAGATTGAAATCTGGGTAATGTGGTGGTCAGAAAATTTTATAATGTTCCATAACACATTTCTGAACAGTTTTTGCAATGTGGAGGGGTGAATTATGCTGTCATTATAAGTAAAGTGAAGATTCAGTCATATGTGAATAGCACAAAATACTTTCTCTGTATTTAACACATTCACCAAGTGAAGCAACAGGCAGCCAGGAACACAGCACCCAAGGAGCAATGTGTGGTGACAGTACCTTGCTAAGGGTAACTCGGTGGCGCTTAGCGGTTTTGGGAATCGAACCCACGACTTCCTGATTGCAGGACGAAAGCCCTAACTACTACATTACTAGATGCATAGGGAATGCTGTTGCCTTGATGGGGTGTACATTGTCTGCAACAGTGTTTAAGTTGGTGGTATGTGTCGAAGTAACATCACCATGAATGCCAGCACACAAGCTTTTCCTGCAGAACATTGTCCAGATAGTACCAGATAAACAGTGCAAACAAACCTGGCTTTCCACGTGATGCCAATCCATCTTCTTCAGGTGCTTTATTGTCCATTGCATCCAATGCTTCTGATGATTATGTGCCCACTGTGGGCACTTTTGGCTGTGGACACTGGTCAGCATGGGCACTCTGACTGGTTTGCCGCTGCTTAGCCCCAAAAGCTGTAAGCCTGTGTACACAGTGAGTGCTGTGTGTTCTGACATCTTTCTATCATAGCCAGTATGAAATTTTTCATCCATGTGTGCTATATTAGCTCTTCTGTGGGACCAGACCAGATGTGCTTCCTTTGCTCCCAATGCACATCATGAGATTTTGATGCACATGATTCGTTCCTTAAACCACTTTTGGTAGAAACCACTTTTGGTAGATACCAGCCACTAGACACTGGGGAAACCCAAAATACTCACCATTTTAGATATCCTCCGACCAAGTTGTGAAGCCTTTTTAAAATTGTGCAGATTCTTGCATTGACCTGGTCCTTGCACTTGAACAGAACTGACTGTTCATATGTTGACTAAAATGTCCCACCCCAGGTTATTCACTTAATTTGTGATTTAAATATGATGGCTAATCTGAGTTTGTAAAACATGTTCTTCAATTACATCAAGCAACCACAGAAGTTCTTCGGTGACCGCTTAATCCTCACTAGGGTTGCAAGGACCACAGAGCCTTCCCAGGGTCAATAGGCGCGAGGCAGGGACTCACCCAGGGCGGGGCACCAACTCACTAGGACACACACACACACACACACACACACACACACACACACCATTCATTCACAGACTCACACCTACAGTCAACCTGATAACTGATACTGATTCTGATATGCATATGCTACTGAATTTCTTGTGTACAGGACTTTGATTTTATTTGTGAGCTGTTCTTAAAAATGAACAATGTCTTGCCTTCTCGATAAAATGCTTCAGTTATTTAGTATCCAGCAAATCTTGGTTGTAAAAGAATTGCTTCATCCTTTATCACAAGGGGGACACACATTCCTTAGTTTTCCAAGACTCCAGCCCATGTTTAAATACAAGGCAGCAATCACTGCAAAATATGCTTTCATGTGAAAAACAAAGCCATTTGGCTGTATAATTTGGCCTTAACTGCCTGTCTGTGCTAATACTGTGCTGTAATCCAGTTTGACTGGAGATGAATTTGGAGGTTAGAAGCCAACAGAGAATGTTGGAGACGTTTTATTTACCCAGTCACTAGAAACTCCTCCAGCAGAGGGTAATATAAATCACTGCTTATGGGCAAAGACAGAGAGAGACAGAGGAGATGGAGAGGGAGAGTGAAATAGACTATTGCCAAAGAGTGTGGCTGAACAATGGGCCTTTCCCTACACACCCATCTAATTCACTTCCTCACGTCATCTCTTTACAGCTGGCGTTGGAGAAACACAGAACTCATAATATTATATGCATTATGTGCACTTATTATATTTCCCCTGATTATTTTGCCTTAATCACACATATGCCTTCTCTTGCTAAGCCATAAAGGGACACTCTTTTTCTTGGTATCGGGATCTGTCAATAATCACAAACCAGCAGGTTGGTAGTCCAGTGGGTAAACCACTTGCCTGTGGATCTGATGACCACAAGTGCGCAGGTCTTGAGCAAGACATGCTGGATAAGAGCTAGGGCTGGGGGTAAGCGATTATTTTTTAAACGATTATCCGGATGATTATTTTATCGAATAGTCGACTATTCTAATGGCTAGTTAGATGAATTATCTAACTTTTAGTTTTCTGTTGCATGATAAAAACAACATAAAATCACTAATTGCCCCTAAAGATTAAGTAGATTACTTTACTATACAAAAGTATCCAAAGTCAAACATCTTGTGATTAAAACAAAATAACAGCAGTGTTATACAAATTTTACAGTACCAATAACTCAAGTTTAAAGGTTTTGAAAAAATAAGTTGTAGTGCAAAACAAAACACTGTGGAGTTCACAGTATGGATATCCCAGCTTCTTCAAGACAAAATAAAATTACTGTTTCACAGTTTTTAAGGAATAGCACTTGATTTTACAGCCCGAGAATAAATCTCTTGTATAAAATATATTTTTTTAAATGCTGTGCAAAAAGAAACAATGTGTAGTTCACAGTATGGACATTCCTGAGTTTTTGACGCAAAATAAAATTACTGTTTGAAGGTCTTGTGTTAACAATCTAAAAAAATGCAGTGTACTGTATATGCTATTTCTAACTAACGTTAGGTCAACACTGTTGAGCCACAAGGTATTAGCAGAAATCAAACACAAACACCGTTAGCTCACGTCAACGAAGTGCGGAGAGCTCAAGTACACGTTGCACAATACACTACTAACATTACACAAACATGCAATTAATTTAGTAAACATTGGCGAGAGTAACATTACTTACTTCTGTTCTCCGGCATCACGAGTAACAATGGGATGCCTTTGCTTCAGATGCTCCCACATGGAAGTCGTGCTGATGTCGTATGCTAGCTCCATCTTGCAAAGACTGCATATAATTATACCGTTACGTTTCTGGCTTTGTTTAAAATATTCCCACACCTTTGAGGTAGGACGGCGAGTTGTTTTCTGATGACATGTATTGCTTGGGTGTGCAGAACCTGATAAGTGGATGGAGTTTCGTTATCCATGCTGCTTTGTTTTGGTCACCCACGTGCGTCGGGTGAGTGGGCTTGAAGTGTCGACTACTGGATTTGACGTCGATGTATTTTTAGAACCGAGTCGTGGACGTCATCGACGCGTCGCTGCAGGCCTAAGAGTGCCAGCCAAATTACGCTCTACTGCATGGCCGCGTAGCTGCGCTCCAAGGTTGAACCTGGAGACGCGCGAGGGTCTTTTTCAAAAGGCAAATATTCCCCTTCAGAGTCAGAATTGGCAAAAAACATTCACAAAACATCAAGGGACAACTGTTTATTAGCCATTTTGGCATTTTTTCTTCCAAATATCACTAGGGATGGACTTGAATATTCAAATATTCGAGTATTCATTCGGCAGGATGGCATTCGAATTTTCATTTTGAGTTTCGAATATACAAAATAAGAAAAAACATTTTTTTACACGTGACATCGATCCCTGCAAAACCAAAAGCGTCTAGCTGCAGACTCCTGGAGAGTGGAGCTCCACAGGAA
>JBBMFX010017454.1:0-12604 GCA_037832545.1 Rhabdalestes septentrionalis | reverse complement strand
TTGAGGCAGAAAAAGAAAAGCTGTGTTTAGCGGTTTGTTTATTTATAATTCTACTTTGAAAATATGGATTTCTGAATACAAGATGTCGAATACAAGATAAGAATACATTCTGCCCCCTCCCACCAAAGCCTCGAGTTTTCGATGTTTTTCACTACCGAATACTCGAAGCTCAAAAAATGCCATTCGTACCAGCCCTAGGGGAAACTGTACTGAATCCTCCAGACACAGAGTACAAAGTGAAGTAAACGATGGCATGTGCAGAAACACACACACCGGAACGGAGAGAGGAAGTGAAAATGTCCTGTACCTCAGAGGACGCCGTCTCCTCGCCCTCCTCGCAGGAGAACTCAATAAGTTCCTCCACACTTTCTCTGCTCACCACTCGCCTGCGCCGCTTACGGGACTGAGCCCGTTTGGTACACAACCCCTCTTCATCAGAGTCATCCTGCAGGACCAAAATCATATTTTAAATCTCATTTGACATTGTTGATCAGAAACAAAACCAAAATCTTTCACTATAGCTGGTGGTCTAGGGGTTAGGGTGTTTGCCCAGCAATCAGGGTTCAATTCCCAAGACAGATAAGCACCCTTGAGCTACCCTTGCGAAAGGTACACACCCCCACCCACTGCTCCCCAGGCGCTGTGTTTGACTGCCCGCTGCTTCACTTGGTCAATGGGTTTAATACAGACAGGAATTTCATGCTGTGGTTTGTTGACGTGTGACAGAATGTTCACTTTCACTTCACTGAAACAGTAAAGGATGGCAGTAATAAGACCCCAGGTCTAGTGTTTACAGTGCAGTGAGCAGCAGTGTGTGCGTTTTACTGAAGATGAGGAGATGAAGGTGAGGAGTTTACCCTGAAGGTGCCGTGGGTGACTCTGCGTTTCCTGGAGTTGTAGAGCGTGATCTCCTCCTCCCCCTTGGCCAGACGATAAGACTCCTGAGAGCTGAAACGGTTTGATTTCAGCATCAGGGAGTTTGACACAGAACTTTCACACACACTTGACTCAAACACCAACTTTTCCACACAGGTGAAAACATCAGAGGCAGATCAGAACATGTCTGCTGCCCCTCACATCTGATCAGGTTTTAAACTTGGAAACTGGCTTTATTAAATTTAAGGTCAACATTTTGGAAGAGACACAAACAGGGGTTAAAATCTGGCTAAAGGTTTTGCACAAGATTCTCCAGCAGCTTTTCTCCTCTAATACTCTGCGCCTTTAGGAGGGAAGGCTGTCTGAGGTGGTACCTGTAAGCGCTGGGAGTGAGATCGGGCACCACCACTCTCCGGCGCCAGGCCTGCAGGTCCCTCTCTGTCGCCATCTGACTGCGGGGGGCGTTCTGGTGCATCTGCCGCACCCCCTCCACCTGCCCACTGCGCCGTAGACCCACATTCGGAGGAGACTGGACCTCCATCCGCTCACTTAGAGACACTTGAGATACACACAAGACCACCAGACCATTAAAGTCCATCACATTAACCACCTCTCACACAAACACACACAGGACATACCAGACCATTACAGCCCATCTAATTTATCACAAACACACCCATCATCTATAAAACCACACACTTCAGCTTCATATTTAATCAGTAATTTCAGTGTGTTGAGCCCACCTACAGCTACAGGAATCACCACTAAAGCCCCACACCTAATGAAAGCATGCAGTTTCACAGACTGCACTGAGTTAGTCCCTTCGACAATACACTGTTCTGAACTGGATTTTGTAGGGCTGGATGACTTGGGGAAAATATCTAATTGATTTATTATGATCAAATTAGTCATCTTGATGGCACTACTTTCTAAAAAATTAAACCCTCTTTGAAACACATTTTTCAGGCTTTAAAGCCGAACACAGCCTGACAGTTCGTTCCTATGCAATACATGTTTTCCCCAGTTAAGACAGGTTTAATCAGAATCAGAAAACCTTATTCATCCCAGAGAAAATCGTTTATGTGGCGACTGCACAAAGAGAGACTAGAGAGATAAAAGACACCACAGTATTGTAACATAGTGAACATCTGTGAATAAACTGAAAATTATTGGAGAATCTGGAGAGTTCAGGAGATCCTGAGAGAGTAAACGTTAAGTCAGTAAACAGGCCGAGTCAGTACCTCTCCTTGGGGTTCCTGGGATGGCCGCAGGGGGGGCAGTGGGCAGAGGTCCGGCCTGCCGGTCCTGCTGCTCCTGAAGTTGCCGGATGGCATTGTCCAGAGCGCTGCGCCGACCCTGAGGGTCCTCGCTCTCCACTGGCTGCTGACTGATCACCTGCTCCACCACCTCACCGTCGCCTGCACACACAACCCCATCAGAGTTAACGGTTAAAATACTTAACAGCTGAAAATATGCGACAACCCTGATAACATTAAAATACCTAAATATACATTTGATTCTCCAGTTTATAACATTAAGAATGCATTTAAGACTCACAGGTTAAGACTAAAGATTCCACGGGGTCTTACTTGTAGCGACGTATCCCAGCTGGGGAACCAAATGCTCATCTGCGAAGTTCTCTCTCCCGGGAACCAGTCTCTGGTATCTGGGGGGGTGGGGGTTACCATCCACATCTACCAGGAAGGGTGGGGGCATGAGGTGAGGAGCCTGCTGAGTCTGCTCGTCCAGGACATAACCGTTGGAGTCTCGGATCAGCGGCCGGTAGTCCGTGTGGAAAAACATCTGATCTGGAAGCTGCAGATCATTTAAGAGGGACTGGTGAGGAACTGGAACACTAATGAAAATTTACAGAGGAGCCCCTCAGCGCTGCTACAAATATAAAACCAAATTCAAGACTAAAAACTCAGAAAAATATATACCGTTTCCACACATTTCAGCTTTTCAGCTCAGTTTCCGACCATAGGACCTCAGAATAATATTTTTTTGCTGGTTGCCTATAAACTAACTCTGAAATCGTCTGTCAGGAGTCAACTTTGAACTGAACACCATTAAAAGGAATACAATTTGACATTTTCAGATTTTATAAGATCTACTTTTCTAAGAGACTTTACTGAAACCATTAAAACCTCTTACAAAATGCAGACAGGCCAGAAGAGGTCCCAGTGTTAACAAAGTCTCCTCAGTAATTGTGATCAGTTACTGATTTTAACGAAGGCTCATAATTAATGCACTGAGTACAGTCCTTCATAAGTGCCAAAGATGTGAGGTGAGAGATGCCTACACTTAATTAAAAATCAATAAATGTTACCACCCTGAGGAGAACAGAGGAATACTCATCACCTTCTCGTAAGGTTTCGAACTCCCAAATCCAAAAATCAGCAGATGGCCATGAGAGTCTGTGCAGGCGAAGCGATGACCATCAGGGGTGAACTTGCAGTCAAAAACAGCACCATGTCCCTGACCTTCAATCTGCACAGGACACACACAACTCACTGTTTACACTCCAGTGTAACACACAAGCACTCAAACACATTCAGTACAATAAAGCAAGACCAGCAGTCAGTTTACAAGAGAAGTGTAACTTTTATATCTATTTGCCTGGGACTACGTTTATTTATGAAAAATAATTAGTTGTGCATTCAGTTCATTTCTTGCATTGGAAATGAACAATACATTTTGCGGACACAGGGGAAGGCCATAAGGCACAAAATGGACTTCAGTTCGAACCTTCTAACTGGACCTAGATGACTTTTAATTGAATCCCCCTGCATTCAATTATTATGGTTGTTCTAGTGTTGAGAAGCTTTTGGCCCTAAAACTAAACCCATTCATGGTAGAGGCATACATGCAAGGCATCATGAGGTAAAACAGGCCCCACACAGAAGTGGAACGTTCAGATTCTCCACTATTTTAACCCTTCATCAACATCCATAAATACACTCAGGCACATGGAGTTTGACGGTGAAAAAAACTACTATATATGTGTTGGAGACGTCCTTTCACATTTCATCACTACTGTGTCTACAGTGAACCTGTTTTAGGAAATTTGGTGAAATTCCCCATTGACACTACTGCTTAGTGCTCACATACAGAAATCAAAGTGTAAAAAAAAAAAAATAAAGGCACCCGGGCTGTGCTGCCTGAGTGAAGATCTCCAACCATGTGTGAGAAGGTGTGGAACATACCATGTTGAAGTAATGCTGAGTCTTGGTGCCTTTCAGAAGGTCCCATATGAAAACATTTCCATCGTGCCCGGCAGACAGCATGATGCGGTGGTCGTACGGATGAGGTTCCAGGACGAACACCTCTGCCTCGTGACCCTGTGAGGAGTGAACACAGCGTAAGTGCCCTCAACAGTCAATGGTGCGGTCTGACATGACCCTGGGGTTCTGGTGGCCCTTAATCAGACGAAACAGGAGGGAAAATCTTAAAGTCTCAATAACATTACAGAAAGCAGCATTTGCAGCCCACACACAAATAGACTGAGAAACAGATTTATTCCCTGGGCCAAAAGAACTATAAATTAACACTTAAACGGATATACCCTGCATATGTGTGCAGCACTTCATCATTTAAAAGAGCATAGACAAAGTAGGTACATTCCATACCACAAGGACATGAAAGTTTAAAGACATAGTTTGATGTCGTTGTAAAGAAACCTGTACAATGACAAAGACTATGTCTCTGAAGTGTAGGTAGATAGATAGTCAACACCACCCTATAACAGGCATCACTAAAGCCCCACTATTCGATACTACAGCAATATTTAAAACATCTCTCCCTCCCTTCAGCTGTCATTCGGAAGCCCAAAACAAACAGCCCCTCCCTACAGAGTTGCTCCAAAGCTTGGGCCCTAATCAAACACCTCCACCTTTAAACCTGCGCTCTATACTGGTCTGACCTTCAGGATGTGCAAGAGCTGCCCTGTGTACGAATTCCACACTTTGAGGAGATGATTGTTGACAGCAGTGATGACCGTATTGTCATGCCGATCCCATGACACCATGGTGACCTTGGGTTTGAAGAAGCTCTCCTCTTCCGTGGGCGGCCCTGAGCTGCGGAGAAGAAACAGGGAGGTCAGGTCTACAGAGCTGGAGGTGAGAGAGGCACAGGAGGGAGAAAGAGTGGAGGATGTTGTACCCGGGCAGCACGGAGGACATGTCCAGCAAAATACTCCTCCACTGGTGCTTCTGATGCAGACGCCAGATACGAGCGGTTCCATCACGACTGCCACTCACAAACCTGACAGACAGACAAACAGAGACGTTACAGTACCCTCACCTGTACGGTCATCACACTTCCCTCCCCTCCCTCACAGCTTCCCATTAACATCAGCCCCTTCTGACAAGATTAATTAGTGCTGATGTGCATAAAACACTTGATATTTATGAAAATATTTGAGAAACATTAAAAGCAATTAAAACCCAACAAAACTGAGTTGCTACATCCTAGATTATTTACATTTTTGCTGTTCAGAAGTGTAACCACTGAGAACTGCCCACACCAGATGAGTCAATATTAGAGTGTAAAATTAAAATAGAAGTGTAACAATGCATATAAGGAATTAATTATTATCCCCTTCAATCTGAACCAATCTGAAAGTCGGGCAGGGGTGGCGACGGCCCGTAGTGAACGCACCTCTCTCCAGTGTTGCAGAACTGGATACTGTCCACTTTGTCCTTAATTACAAAGACACACACGACAAGTTAGAAAACCAGAGATGGATCTGATCACTGCAGTCAATCACTCTCAACCTCCAGCACAGACAAATCAGACTCACTGTGTGTGAATCAAGCTCTGCGATCTTCTCCGGACTCCCGCTGCCCATATAGTAAATCCTGATGACATCATCAGTGCTGCCGGTCACCAGGAACATCCCACCTGATGAAGGGATTTCTATTGAAAACTTTTTTCATATAAAGATGGAGGAAACTCTCAGGAGAAAAAAAAGCACACCAACCGTACCTGGGCTGAAAGAGGAGCAAACCGTCTGCACTCCAGGCCGCGGCCTTTCTGTAAACTTCTGCGGACGGTCGCTGGAAAGCAGAACCAGAGTCAGAACGAACAAAACATCCGGGATCTCTGGTTGAACGGGCTGAGTCAAGTTGGGGTGGGAGGTGTGTGTGGATTATTGCCTTTACCTGAAGCTGGTGTTGTTGACATCCCACTGCCAGAAACAGACAGTTGCATCAGTTCCTGTGGAGACCATGTACCTCCTCGAGCCCTTGGAAAACGGAGAAAACTATTGGAGGAAAAACAGAAACAACAAGTTGAATGAAAGTGATTTAGAAGCTGGAAAAAAAAAACCTATACCGTAGATTTGGGTATCAACCGAATTGTATCAATTATGATTCTTATTGATTCCCCTTTTTAAAGCAAAGGAACACAAGCACCAAGTATAAAATCTTTCCTCAAAGCGTTCAAAAAGTCCTGCAGCAATAGCAGTAAAACACAAGCTAAAACATTTGGAAAAATAATATGTTGATGCAAGACATGTCGACCCATTACAGGTCCTGCAGATCAGGAGTCGCGAAACCAACATAATTTTTCCATTTAAACCCTAAAAACTAAACAAAAAAGGGGATACCTGGTACTTGTAATAAAAAAAATAGAATTCAAAACTGTTATTATAACTAATTTAAATAAGCTTCTTCACCAAACTGCTCAGAGATACTGATGAATTTAGTTATTCGTCATGCACGTCCATCCTCATGTGTTAGTTGGTTTTTGTGTTACACATGTTATTTTTAGCCTATTTACAGCCAACTGTGCTTTAAGCCCCTTGTCTCATTGCCATGGTTACTTTCTTGTCCGTCACCACCTCCTCTCATGAGCCCACTTTCTGATCAGGCTGAGCTGTACCACAGTTTCATTATTTAAATTTACATTTACGCATTTAGCTGACGCTCTTGTTCAGAGCAACATATATCAGTGCTCAAGTAGTCCATGTCTGTATCTTAGACCTGCAAAGCTAAACTTAATTCAACATCCAAAATTCATCCAAGATACTGCACACTCAGCACACTTAAACAACACTGGTCAAAGAAAGTAAAAAATTAAAGTAGTAACAAGCAAGCGAAGTGAGAGAAACGAGACATCATTAATCACCAAGGTGCTAACGATGTCGACGATATTTTACATTTCTGCTGTCATGCTGTACACACCCCTGGCCACAGGAGGACACACCTGTAAGGAGGTAATGGATCCACTGTGCCCCTGCAGGACGGCCACCGGGGCGCAGGTTCGAAGGCACCAGACTCGGATGGTTTTGTCGCAGCTGCCGGCGGCGATCAGGGTGTTCTCCAGGTTGACGGCGAGGTCTGAGATCTCAGCGTGGTGTCCTCGCAGTGTGGAGTGGAGCCTCCCATCAAACGACGACCAGATCTTCACCAAGGCATCGTCTGAACCCTATGGACATAAAGAGGAACCCAACTGAGCAATTTTCCCTGTGCCTTCTCACAGAACTTCAGAGGAACTCTGGAGATATCTGGAGGAAATATCACCACACACAGCCTTTAACAAATTTGTAAAACTATTTGGAATCTAGGTTTTTCATAACCATCAACTAAATATTCATACTGATTCTGCACAGGTCAAAGATCATCAGAAGTCTGGAGGATGGGGGTGAGATGATTACAGACTGATGAGCAGAACATTAGATGATTCAAAAATACCTAAGAATTATGCAAGACAATACAGATTGACTTATCGAATACATCTGGAGGTAGATTATTCAGCAAAAAAATTTTTTTTAAATTTAAATACATTTTGAGGTTCACATTACTTGGGAAGCTTCCTAAAGATGTTCAAATAGTTTAGGAAGTACCTGGTAGACTTTGGCTGATTTTAAGGGAGCTAGTATTGGTTGTAGGATGAAATCAAGGTTTAGGACCAGGACACTTAAGATTAGGTTAAGAGTGAATTTAACAGAGTTGTGCGTTTACAGGAGGACTATAGCGTCTAACCCAAATTAACCATTGCAACAAATTACTCTTATCTGTTAATTACAGTCAATCTAATTCCTCTCTGTTTAAACCTTGTCTAACCTTGATGTGAAAACACATCTGATCTAGTTTATGATCAATTCTGCAGAAATCATCATATAAACTGATATATTATTAATATGTTGAGCCCGCAAAATTTGGGTGTAAAGTTCTGTAAAGTGAAGGAAACTCACCGTAAAAATCCTGGATCCTGTTCGGTCGAAGGCGATGCAGTAAACGGCAGACAGATGTCCCAGAATCCTCCTGTGCAGCTTCATGTGCTGATAGGTGCTGACAGGATGGACAAAACTGAAACGCTGAGTTCCTGTAAGCTGCCTGCCTCGACAAACCTCCACTACACACACACACACACACACACACACACACACACACACAAACACATCAGTGGGCTGAAAGGAAGAAACACCTGCTGACCTCAGTGACCTCACACTTCCCACTGAAAGCCTCCCATCTGGTGTTTATAGATTTTTTATGTAAAAAACAAAACAAAACACACATTATAAAGAAAAAACTATTGTCAACAGCATTGTGTCCGCTGGACACTTCCGCCACGGCCCTGAAGAACCGGAAGTCGTCTTTATGTGATTCATTTGCTTTTTCTGAAAAACATTTTCTTTTCGTCATTAAAAGCACTTTAAAACCAGTAAAAACCACCACAGCTCTCCTGCTGACTTACCCAGGTTGGGGATGTTCTTGTAGTGTGGGGGCATCTCCGGCGGTCTCCCCCGGCGGAGCGCGGCGAAGGATGAGGCCCTCCATCGGCCCCCGCTGAGGTCTGAGCAGGAGAACAGAGTCAGAAATGTCCACACACAGCCTGCACTACCTCACACACCACAGCGGCTCCTCACCTTTAGTGCTGCGCAGTAACGAGTGCCGCCCCGCCCCCAGAAGAGAGTGCACCCCCGGTACACCGGACGGGACGTCCCGGTCCAGGATAGGGCCGATCTGCCTGCAAATCTGCAGCAGGTGATCCGGGGCAACATGCTGATTGGCAGCAACCTAGAGGAGCAAGACAATGGGAGCGAGGACAACACATAATGCAAATACAAATACAATGAGAATTGTGTATATAAAATAAACAACTAAGAGTAGAATACATACAAACATGAGAACAGAGTACATAAGAGAATTACACATATAGGAAAGTAATGAAGACGGCATACATGACAATGTTAAGAAACGTGTATAAAAGAGAATACTGTGTGTACAAGGATGAGGATTAAAGTTATGAGACTAAATAAATGAATTAATAGAACAATAACATTAAGGTATATATGAGAATTGAAAATATAGCATAGGTAAGAGAAAGGTTTTGAGATATTGACAAATGTTTTCACTTTGTTTCTGCAGTAATGACTCGTTATGGTCTAACTGCTGACTGTTAGCATTAGAGGTCGACCGATATTGAATTTTACAGATACAGACAGCTAGGTTGGTCCGTACTTGCCGATAACCGATGACTTAACTGATAGTTTTTTTCTAAATAAGAACACAACACTCCATGTAAAATAGTACTGAACTTTATTACAAAAAACGAACAAAAAAACAGTACTGAATCATGAAAATGTGCTATATAAAATAAATATGAATATATTAATAAATATTGAGGTAAATTAAAGACATGCTTTTAAACTGAAACAAAAGGTAACCTGGAAAAACTATCTGCGTCGATTTTTGCCGGTAAGCTATAGTTCTGGGAATCAACTATCGGTGCCAATTAATCGCCAAAACCGATATATCGGTCGACCTCTAGTTAGCATCCTCGGTGTATTATGGGTGAGTGTGTGAGGTAGTAGTGCAGAAGTGTGTGCGGTACAGCAGAGCACAATGAAGAAAACAAAAAAAACAACAAAAAAAAACACGCCTTCACATGTTTCCTGTGTGCAGAAACCACACAGGTCATGAACGTACACAACATGTGACCACACACTAACACTTGCATGGAAAATAAAATGTGAAGTGAGCATCGAATGCATGTCTTATTCATGAGTGGCTTTCAGTAAGAAAATATCACAACACATAAAGGAGCTCATCCTGCAACCCTCTGACATCAAGACACGCAGGTGTGAGCAGACCAATCTGTTCTCACGCAGACACACGCGTGTACATGTTCACACACATTCACACTTCACTACACCACCGCAAAACATCAGTGTTTTCAAAGGTCAAGCTAATCCCCCAAAACATTGACAACACTGGCAGGTGTCACTATGACTGTACTTATTTTGACTGAAGATTCGATAGTCTAAAGAAGAGAATTGAGCAATAATTGATTAGCACCACAACAACAATACTGATAAAACACTAACTGAAAATCACAAAATGTGTATGGACAGCACCTGTAATCATATATTAACTGAAACAAAGAATGAAGATGCACCTTGAAAGTGAGATATATACAAATCACCTTCCCACACCAGCCAATTGAATTCAAACAATTAAGTTATCGGGTTGGTCCGACCCCTTCTGGTCGAGGCTACAGCACTAAATAAAAGCCAACCATTCGGAATGTTCTGTTTTAAAGATAAAATAAGGCTCTACAATACATTCTATCAGTTAATTTTCATTGTGATATCAATCTCCGCAATACTGCAATATGTAAATGAGTTACTGGGTGTTCTGATGAACTGAGGTCTTCATGTAATCCAACAGAAGTCTAATTTTTTACCATTGAAAGTGCTGGCGAATCAGTGCATTAACGGATGGAGCTTATCTGCTGTAGCCAGAATAAGATGCATTTAAATATCTTGGTTTAGTAACATTAAAAAAAGAAAATGATTTGATAAAAGGCTGTTTTTGTAGCTTATTCTTTCCTATATGAACTAAGGACGGGTGAGTAAATATACCATTTGAATCAATATTCACAGACTTAAATCCAATTCAAGAAAAGCACTTCAATTTTTTTTTAAGCATTGCAATTGCAATACATGGCAGTAAAATCGCAGTACTAACATTCTGCCCATACAGTGCAAATCTAATATTTTTGTATATTTTAACAGGCAATTTCATGAATGACATCTGTCACACTTCTAAGGCAAAGACGTGCACACACACACACAGCCACACACTCTGGGTGGCAGCTTCAAAAGGTGACAAACAGGTGCGAAAAACACTGGGCCAAACACACACAAACACTTACCAAGTCTTCGTACGATCTGGGGTGTTCGTTCCCCTCCCAGTCCAGTCTGCGTGGAAGAAGCTGGAGGTCAACAAAACAAAACAAGCAGTTCAGAGCTGAGAACTTTAAAGAGGACATACAGTACTGTGCAAAGGTCTTGAGTCACCCCATCACATTCTGTTTTTTCCAGAGATCCAGATTTTCTTTTACTTTTAATGTGGTATTGAGGAACAGTTCTCCAGACTTCCTGAAGGACTTTCAGAGACTCTCCTTTCCAGTCCAGGCCCTGAACCTGACCAGTTTCAGAGGAATGTTTCTTTTATTAAGACACACAGTGACTGACATATGAATCACCCAAGCAGAACAATGAAAATCTATCTGAAGTCCTGAACCAGTGAAGAACCAGGAGCAGATGGTTACAGGTGATGGGGCGTATATATGATCAGTATACTGGTGGTGCTGAATGCTAATTGCTGGAACTCCTTTATCTAGGCTCTTTGTATCTTTAGGTACTTTGCCGCCTTGCACAGTAAGACACGTTTCCATTTCTACCATGCACTCCTTGTTAGTAGAGTGGCAAGTATCCCAGCCTATCACACGACAGACATGAGTTCTATTCCCTGACATGGTATCAAAAAAGCTAAAGTCGGTCCTTGACTCGGTTCTGTGTTTCAGCAGAAGATGATATGGGGGCAGCTGGTGGCCAGGTGGTTATGGCATTGCCCCAGTGATCAGAAGAGTGAAGGTTCGAATCCCATTGGTGTCGACAGCAAGACTAAGGTACGCTTGAGCCCCATACACTACATACTGGGCTTCGCACCGGTGGCCACCAACTTCACCTGGTGAATGGGTTAAATGCAGAATGTGCTGTGTTGACTGTAAGGGGTCTCTTCATTATGTCAAATATAAAACATTTGACGGGCAGAAAATGATATTTTTGCACCAACAAGATGATTGAACGCAAGCTATAAAGAAATGAGGGGTAACCCAAGACTTTTGCATCCATTTTATGAGCCTTTGAACGATATGTTCGCCACCGCACAGTTCTGATTGTCCGTTCCACCTTAAAAGCCGCAGCAGTTCCAATGTGAAGCCTCAATGGAGCCAAATGGTAAAGCCGCACCATTAAAGGTGGAACAGACAAATGGGATAAGAAGGCTACGAATGGGGAGAAAGGGGGATCCCCCACATGCACACACACACACACACACACACACACACACACACACCTGATGTTCCTCCAGTTCGCTCACAAGAACCTGCAACACAGCAGAGAGGCGTAAATAAACAAAATAAGCAAAAATAGGCAGTAAACAACCGGTAAATAGGGCTGACAGGGAAGGAGAGCCTCACCTCCGCAGCTCTCCGACACGGCCCGGTGCTCAGAAAGCGAGAAATTAGGAAATAAAGTTCTGCGAAAATAGATAGAAGAGGGATTTTGATAAGGATGGTAAACAAAATATTGGAGATAAACACTGGAGGGTAAACGGGCAGCGCACGGGGGGTAAACAAAAACAAACTGGTCTTTACCCGCCTCCAGGGGCGCCGCGGGCCGGCTGCGGTCCATCGCCCCGGCCGGGGAGAG
>JBBMFX010017425.1:0-12604 GCA_037832545.1 Rhabdalestes septentrionalis | reverse complement strand
CCACGTCACAGCCTAGACCTCCGGTCCAACCTAAGGCCGAGAGCGGAAGTGCGTGGACCAAAAAGCCAGCTGCACCAGTAGATCAGCAGGGAAGTCAGCCAGCGCCATCTCGCCCGCGCATGGCCAAGAGGGCCAAGCGTGCTACCTAGCTCGCTGCTAGGGGTGGGAAAACGTGTTCGCCAGATGCACGCCCCTCCCCTACAGCACAGGGGTCAGTCCCGAGAACCTGCTGTTGCGACTCGAAACCCAGAGCCCTGCTGCAGTGGGCACGCTCACCCAGCGGACACAACACTGGTCGGTGTGGGTAAAGTCAAAATGGGTGCTCAGTATAATCCAAACAGGGTACAGACTGCAGTTTGTACGCTCCCTGCCTCGTTTTTCCAAGATAATATACTCGCAGGTGGCAGGAGAAGCGGCGCTTTACCTCCAAGCAGAGATAACGTCTCTGCTAGAGAAGAAAGCGATTCAAATAGTCCCTCCAGTACAATGTTTTTTACTCGAGGTACTTTATTGTTCCCAAAAAGGGAGGGGGCATGAGGCCTATATTGGATCTAAGAGCATTGAACAGGCATCTCAGACAATACAGGTTTCGAATGCTGACACACACGGCGCTTCTGAAATTCGTGCGTCCAGGAGACTGGCTTACCACTCTGGACCTCGCAGACGCGTACTACCATATTCAGATTTACCCCCACACAGGAAATTTCTCAGATTTGCCTTTCAGGGGGTAATCTATGAGTACCTAGTGTTGCCCTTTGGTCTGGCGCTAAGCCCTCGCACATTTGTAAAATGTGCAGACACTGTAATAGGACCGCTCAGGCAATGTATTTAAACGATTGCCTTCTGGCTGCGAAATCAGAACGGGAGGCAAACGAACACACCGAATACACGATAAAGCATCTAACGCTGCTGGGGTTCAAGTTTAACTTCAAGAAAAGTGTCTTGCTTCCCTCTCAGTCATTAAACTTCAGCGGTCTGTCTCTGGATTCCGTTGCAATTAAAGCTCGGTTGTCTCAGGACAGAAGGGAAACAGTGCAAGCGGCCCTCGCGCTGTTTTGCAGGGGAAATTACGTGAGCCTAAAAGACTGCCTCAGACTCCTAGGTCTGATGGCCTCAGATCTAGCTGCTGTCCCCTTAGACAGGCTACATATGAGGACTGGGTATCGAAACTCAGGCTGGACCCACATATTCACACTCACCGTATAATCTCAGTCACTTCAGATTGTGTGCTGAGCCTACGTCAATGGAACAGACCAAATTTTCTGACACAAGGTGCACCGTTAGGCACGATATGTGCCCGGTCCGTAATAACCACAGATGCGTCTCGTTGGGGCTGGGGTGCCACACACGAGGGCAGATCGGTGAACGGTCACTGGAAGCCGAGCCTTCGCGCAGTACATATCAATGTTCTGGAGCTTATGGCGGTTTTCCTGGCTTTAAGACATTTTCTGCCGTATGTGGAAAATACTCATGTGTTTGTCAGAACGGACAACATGACTGTATAGCCTATATCAACAAACAAGGGGGCTTGCGCTCCCCTCAGTTACAGCTCAGCTATGCCAACCTTCTTTCACTCAAGGCAACACATGTGCCTGGGGTGGAGAACAGAGGAGCGGATCTGCTCTCCCGGGGTCATCCCCGGTATGGAGAATGGTAACTGTACTCAGAGGTTGCGAAACAGATCTGGCAGCGCTACAGTTACCCGACAGTAGACTTGTACGCCTCCAGAGAGAACACTCAGTGTCCCCTGTTCTTTTCACTGAACGATGCTAGCACATGCGTGGCCGCACGCTCTCCTTTATGCGTTTCCCCCGGTAGCTCTAATATCTTCGACGCTAGACAGAGTGAGGAACGAGAGTCTCACGGTTATTCTGGTAGCGCCGAACTGGCCGCAAAAACACTGGTTGGCGGACTTAATACAGATGCTTTATGCACAGCCACGGCCTCTCCCGCTGCGGAGAGACTTGCTGTCACAAGCTCGGGGAGAAATTTTCCACCCTCATCCTGAGTGGCTGGCTCTCTGGGCCTGGCCCGTGAAGGGTTGCATTTGACAACACAAGGTTTACCCCAAAATGTTGTATTGACCATACAAAGCGCCAGAGCTCCCTCCACGCATACATTATATGACGCTAAGTGGCGTGTGTTTGAGAACCGGTGTCGTAATACTAACGAATTCCCCTTTCAGTGCTCGATAGGCACGGTATTAACGTTCCTACAGAGTCTACTTGATAAGGGTAAAGCTTTTTCTATGGTAAAAGTTTATCTGGCGGCTATCTTAGCATGCCACATGGGCGTTGAAGGAAAAACAATAGGACAACATCCTCTTGTCTGTCGCTTTATGCGCGGTGCGCAACGCTTATGCCCTGTGGTAAACCACTTGTCTCCAGTGTGGGACATGCCTTTGGTAATGGAAGCTATGTTAGAGCTTCCTTTTGACCTGTTACCTGAAGTAGAGCTGAAGATGCTTTCGCTTAAAACAGCACTGCTTATTGCACTTGTTTCAGCTAAACATGTTAGTGATCTGCATGCATTGTCAGTGCATCCATCATGTTTGCAGTTTGGTGCTGGGGATTCTAAGGTCTCGTTTCTGCGTTTCACTCGCTGCCGTTTGCGTCTGAGGAGCAACAGCGGCTGCAATCACTGTGTCCTGTGCGCGCTCTGAGAGCTTATATTACCAGGATTTCTTCTTTCAGAAAGGCTGATCAGCTATTTGTATCATGGCCTGGACCTCACAAAAGGAAGCCGACTCAACGTTACTGTGCCTCGCATGGCTCATGTGGTTTTGAGTGTGAACTCATCGAGGGCGCAGAGCACCCAGGCACGATGAGATGGTCACGTATCAACGAGGTCGGCTTGTCCGGCAATATGGGAGTAAATATATCCCATATGTGAGATACCGAATGAATGCTTAAAAGAGCGTAACCCTGGTTCTCTGATAGCATAAGTGAGGTATCTCACCAGACCGCCCTTCTTGTCACCGCAGAAGAGCTTGCTACCTTGAATGGCGCCAGTGGGCACGGGCAGCTGTTAATATAGGGGGACTGGCCCTGGTGTGCCAGGCGTGGCAAGTCAATCATGGCTGGCATAGTGATAAAGTGCTTCTGAGGGATAAGCGAGGGGAGGCGTACCCATATGTGAGATACCTCACTCATGCTATCAGAGAACCGGTGTTAGAGTCGTAACCTTAAGTTCTCACTTGTTGCCTAGCTACAAGTGACTACTACAAGCGACGCAAAAGGTTAAAAAAATAATTAATAGATGAATTAATAATTAAATCTATTCATCTCTTCAGCAATCTGACTTTGTGGTGTCAGACCAAGTCTAAAACATTCAGACTAAGGCACATGTCAAAGCACATGTCACGTTTCTGAAAATATTACATTTGTTTAGTTTTGGCAAATTTTTAAATACCAAATTGGTCAATAAAATCTATTAAAAATGGTCAAAAATAAGCAAATGTAATATTTCCAGAAACATGACATTTGAAATGTAAATGTAAAAACAAGCAATATTAAATGAACAGAAAATATTCAAATAAGCCATTAAATAAATGGGGGTGGGGGGTGGGACTTCTTGTGGCGGACGCCGGAAAATTTTCCTTATTTTCAAATCCAAAACTTGACAGGTATGCTTGCATGCAAGCAAATAAATATATGATTTATGCATCCTAAATAGGCAGAGTGTTTAAATTGAACACAAAATAGGCCCTCATATTTGTAACGTGTACCTCCTGTGTTTAATCATGATAACAAAGATGTATTTAATCAAATTTAGCCATAGTACTTGGATAGTACATTTGGATTGGATTCATCCAATACTTGTAAATTTGTATACATATTTTAATTAATCATCTACATGATGATTTTAAGGCATTAATAGCCCCAGTTTCATATTTAGAGTCAACTTAGTCATTTTCAGATGTTCAGTTTGAAATCCAAATAATCATCAAGAAAGTTCCAGAACCATCAACAACAAAATCAGTGCAACTCTCAAAGAAGTTGACAGACTCACATTTTGCAAAATGAAGCTGAAATAATTGCTGTGAGGATTATGTTCAGAATTCAGTCATTTTTTCAAGTGAGATACAGCAACTAACAAAACACTTAGTGTAATCATGCCAGCTCCAACATACTCAGGATCAAGCCATGTGCCTGCAGTCTGCCATAATACAACAACTGCACATATAAGGCTAAGCAAGTAGATCATCTTACAATGTAACTTACTATGTAACTTCAGGGCCACATGAAATATTTCTGAAGCCAGTCAATGTCCACTACATCTTCACTTTTTACACTCATGCCATAAAGGTTAAAGTCATTCTGTGGTGTGAAAGGCAACAGCAAAAATCACTTAAGTCAAATCCCTTTTGATTAAAGGCACAAAAATACAAGACAGGGTCATCCCTCACTTAGAGGACAGTAACTACAGGACACTATCTTACCACCAATCCTACAGAGACTATTCTATGATGTCTGGAGCTGAGGAAATGGTTTTAAGCAGTAAATGGGTATTAAGTCATAATGCTTGCATTAATGAACCCTCTACCACTGCCCCAGAGATTGTTTGAAGGGCAAAATCCTCAGCATGCAATCTGAATTTAAGTTGAAGCAATATTGCTGGGGGAAAGAAGTTCAGAGGTTAGACTATCTAAGTTTTCCAGCGCATAATCTACACAAATCAGGATGGTTTAAAAATTCGAGTTCTAATGTGATAACATCACAGACATCCTTGGTGTTATACCTTTCTTTGTGGTCATTGTCTCTGTTTGAACCATGTGGTTTTCTTTCAATTTGCTTGTGACCATGTGCCCTTGTTGTTGTGATTGTTCCTCAGGTCTCTGTATCTTCATTGGTATGTTCATCTGTAGAGTTTGTTACCTCTTTTGAAACACGTGTTTCTAGTCTTGTTTCACATGTAAGTAGATTCTGTCTTTGTCTTGCTTGTGACATTTATCCCCAGTAAACCTTGTGAGTAGTTTCAATTGGCTAAGTGCGATCTATTGTTTTGTGTTTTGTTTCATTTAACAAAGTCTGCCCACTCACACTTACATCCAGTCGTAGTGTCTCAATATGATCAGAAGAACAGGAAAAGGGTTAGTGCCTCTCTCTTGCTAATGCAGAGCAGTGCAGAGCAGTACTGGGTGACCACCAGGTTATACATAGATGCATGTGTTTAGGTATAAGGATTCTTTAAACCATAAGGTGGGCTCCCCTGTAAGCTATTTAGTCACTTATTATTTGTTTACTTCTGTTTTGTCTGTGGGTCCTGTAAAGGTGTTTAGGTGCTTAAAGTCTTTGAACCACCTTTGGGTCAAAAGGTTATCAGTGTGTGCTTTTAGAAACAGCTTTGTGACATTGTACTGTTAGTTCATGCACAAGATAGCTAACAAAACATCTAGACATACTGTCTCACAAATTGAGTTGAAATTAAGTGTGAATACATGTAAAACACATCTTTTACCTTTTGCAAAAGGAGGCTCTGTGCATTCATGAATTATATAGTTAACTGCCCTGTGAAGTACATTTATAAAAATACATTTTTTAATCGTTTTATGAATTTTGGTTGTTTTTATTCATAGATGTTGGGGAGGTACACACAATTTCTTTGTAGACTCTAATAACTACAAACGCATGGTTACTAGAGCGTGTTTTTTCTTTTTCCCATGAATGCATGATATTGGTCAGCCATAGAAGTCAGCGTGTAAAGATGTCTAAAGGAATTATTCAATGCAATGTGCATGTGTTTAATCAAGACATACTGTACATCTGATAAGAAAACCTCACCGTCACAGGCAGGTGGGCCTGCCCTGTAGTCTCTGATTGTCTGGGTGTCCTGACACATGCACTGTACTTTGCCAGTGTCCAGGAAGTCGCTGTGGATTTTCTGAGCATGTGTATGCTTCACTGCCCTGATGGCCCAGGACAGTTTGGTCCTTGCTGCTCTCAGGGCGGCAGCCATATCACCTGATCTGAAGTGAATGTCTTGGGGTTTCAGCAGTGTATGTGCATGTTAGCACCCCTCTTCACAAAGTCCACATAATTAGGGTATTTAGGAAGTATTCACAAAATCTCCAGAAACAATAACCAGTCTTGTGCATTTTGGAGCTCACGGATGTCTCTGTAAATTTCTGCCAGCACGTTGTTAACATAAGCACTGGGTTGATGTACATCATTAATTGAGCATGGTGGCGAATTTGTTTGATAAATAAAATGGTATAAATCTAACTCCAGCAACAGTAAGAGGCAGCTCATACACCAGCCAATGTTGATATAAACACACAGGCCCAACACAACTCTATTCCACTTAGCATGAAACCATGATCTCTGGAACACTGTGCCTGAGGCATCTCTCCATAAAAACAAGCTTACCAGCTACTTTGAGAGACATATGAATGGAGATTGTGTGTAAAAGTCAACTACAAAAATCGCCTAAATAATTTCAGAAAATAAATAAACTTCAAGAAAAATTTGGGAGATGGGCCCTTTAAAATTAGTAAACAATCGCAGGGATGTTCGGAAGCAATGCAGTTACGTAAGAGAGCTGACTAGTGAAACATAAAAGTCTGACAATTAGCGTGCTTTGTTTAACAACATATGTCTTGCCTGTTACAGGTGCTCTTTTAAAATACAAATGTGCTGTTTAGGGCAGCCTAAAAAGCAACAAAATAGGCCCTATGTTCCTGGGTGAGTCATAAGTAAGCCCCTCATTGAAAGGACGTACCATTTTTGCACTGATCTAGAAGCACAGGGAAACCATTACAAGGGCGCAGTGTCAGACCTTTCATAAGGGTTGAGAGAGCAGCAAACCAAGTAATATGCACAGTTGCTTAGATCCAGGTGAAGTTAACAACTGTTCACAGAAAATATTTTGGAATTTCACATAGTCAAATGTGTATGCAGTGATAACATGTCTGACCTTGGTGAGAGGCAAGCTGGTTCAAAGCCAACCAATGTTATTCTGCTTGGCAATGGCAATATTTTATTTCAACCTCTTCCAAGTCCCTAAGAGAAAGCTAAGTAAAAGTCTCAAGTCAACAGTGATTTTATTTTCTTAAACTTTGCCTTGAGGTCTATATTTTATAGGAATTACAAACCTGAAGATGGTAGGCTCATAATAAACTTTAGTTTCGTCATCTGATAGCTGTGATTTACATTTACATATAAAGAGTGTGTGTTGACGGAATTGCTCAGTAAAAGGGTGTTGGTGCCCCTTTAATTCGGTCGGCAAATAAAAACCCAGAGGCACCAGATGAGGATAGGAATTGAACACACAGCAGGTGAGACGCAAACTCACAGTAGTTGAGGCGTAAGGTTGCTCCATTTAAATGTCCTTCTTCTCCATGAAAAAACCCAGGCCTTTCTAGTGAGGTGGAAGGCTGTATGAATTCAAGGGTTGCCTGAAGAGATAGACATCATAGCTGATAGTGAGGAGCCCAGGCTCCCATTGACCAAGTTAAACATTCAATGCGTATGTTGCGGCAGTGAAACCACCAAACCAGTGGGAGGTCAGTAGCAGTGATCAGAAGCAGTGTTACTCGCTTGCTGTGCTGACCTATCCACACAGTGAGTGATTAAGCCTACTGGGTGATCACTCCAGTCCAAAAGAATGACCATCAAGAATGGACAGAGTGTGTGGTTCAGCCAGCAAGACCAAGGGCAACTTCAGCTTGACTGTCAGGGTGGAATTCGACAGTGTAATCAGTAACAGATCATATTTTTTTTGTAGGAGTCCACAACAAACATCTCCCCCCATAACTTGGTGGTCAAAGGCTCTGTGCAGCTTCTCAGTGAAATGAGCAATGGAGGAGCCCAGATCAGGATGTCCCAGATGGAAAATTCCTGAGCCGGAGCCTATCCTGTTGGTAGTAAAACTATGGACTGGACCTAAGATGTCCCAGGTAGGGAGTGAGAATCTGTTGTTAATAGACCAACAAACATTGTAATATGAAACCCCAGCACAACCCCAATAATGGTCTGGCTCATGCCAGGCGGGGCCTGGGGTGGCAACACTGGCCTGCAGGGCAGAAGGGATCCCCTGCAGCTGCAATACTATTTGCTGTACAGCCTGCTCTTGCAGTTCAATGGCTATATCAGAAAACTGCATTGATCCCAGAGGAAACTGATATTCAGAGGCAGTTAAACAATTCACTGTAGCCAGGATTTTGAACACATGGCGGGTGAGGCTCAAACTCAGCCTGGGTATAAGGCAGCAGCATTTACACTCTGTGCCACTGAAGACGATCTGAGGTTCAAAACAGACAAACAAACAAACAAAAAATGTTCAGAGAGTCTAAAATGGGATGAGTGTCTGAAATAAAAGCAAAAAATAAGCCTAGTCAAGGACAACAATATTATGTCAAAGGTGATTTACCACTATAAGCAAATTGAAACAAGGACTAAGCTAAATATCAGTCCTGGCTCTTGGCCCAAAAAACAGGTACTCCACCACAGAGATCCAAATGCTTCTTTGAGTTCGCAAGCAGTGTCTAGAAACATTTGGCACAGGATGTTTGTCGTACTACTATGAGAGCTGTTTCTAAAAGCCACGCAAACTGCATTTCCCAATTCCTGAAAAAATACAGTTGACTTTAAGCAGCAAGGTCACAGAACAGCCAATACTAAATACTTTGTAAACAGTCACAACTAAACATGATTTGTGAGTAAACTGCTCTGTGGAATGAAATCCAAACCAGATTTCAAAGTGGGGCCACAGCAGGCCATATCACATGATGTGCTTTGGCCCTGGCAGCAACCATCATCACAAAGCTAAATGTATGATATGTTATTTATTAGACATACTGTAGACACACAATAAAAAGCATGTTTACCAAAGGTCTGTGGACCATCACACCTGTATGAGCTTGTTGGACATGTCAATCCAAAACCAAGGGCATTAATATGGGTTTTTAATATGGGGCACTTGGCGAGACAGGGCTTTTGTTGCTTCTGCACCCTCCCTCTGGAATGCCCTTCCCACTCATATCAGGCAATCAAAGACTCTATCTTCCTCCAAACACTCACTCAAAACCCATCTCTTCTAACTTGCCTTCTCCAGCTGATATTCAAGTTACAAATTCCACACTGTCTAATATTTATTTTTTTGCTCCATGTCCATGTTTCATCCCTCATGTTTTGTTTGCCTACTCAAAATTGTACAGCATCTTTGAGTGTTTCGAAAAGCACTTAAAAATTTAATGTATTATTATTATTATTATTATTATTATTATTATTATTATTATTATTATTATTAATATGGAGTTGTTCCACTCTTTTTCCCTGCTCTGGGAAGGCTTTTCACAAATTTTTGAAATGTTTCAATGGGGATCTTTGCCCATTCTGTTTAAAGGTCTGTGAAGCCTGGCACTTCTTGGGTGAGAAGGCCTGGGGTGTAAACATTGCACTCTGCAGGTCATGTGTCATTGCATCTTGTAGAGATTGATTCACATATTTTCATAATTAGTTTTTACTGTTTTTCCTGAGAAAGAAACACTATTTTGTAAACTGTTTTGAAGAACAATATCAAATAACAGTAGCATGCTTTGAATAGGAATGTTTTTTTTTATTTTGCTTGTTTTTACTTGAAATACCACATTTGCTTTTTAATAGTAGATTAAATGGAAAGTGACAGAACCCTTTGCCTACAATTTTAAAGCAACAGATTGCTAGTAATTGCCAGTACAGTTTAGCAACAGGGAAATGAGCATCTAGAAGCTGCATTTGTAGTAAACTCCCCAAAAAATGAGAGGTGTCACTTCACACCCCAGGCCCTCCACAGCCACAGCACCTCTGTGTGTGTGTGTGTGTGTGTGTGTGTGTGTGTGTGTGTGCATGTGTTTGTTTGTATGTGTCTCTCCATAATAAGTGAAGACTAATGAATAAGTGGTCATATATTATACGACATGCAAACAACTGAATAAAAATTAATTACTGTTACATTTTAATGACTACTCCATTACGCAAATGTATAATAGCACTAATAGATTTTTTTTTTTTATCATAGATGGCATATTGTTACTTTGTTAGTTTATCTGGTATTATATTTGCACTATTCTACTGTTCTGTTCTGATCTCTTATTGCATATCTTTTATTTACTCCTGCTCCTCTTGTTGCATTGAGCATGTATAGAACTAAAGTTCTTCCTTATCTTATCTTATCTTATATTGCATGTAGTTCCATTAATCAGCTGTCCTGGTAGCACCTCTTCCACATCCAGCTAGCTGGGTAGGCATACCTGAGATCCCCAAAGGCCAGGGAGGGTTGGCTATCTTCACACATCTATATTGGGGCTGTGCTGTAGAGATAAATTCCTTTAGAGCATGATATCATTCTGTGATGGCTAATTCGGATATGAACAAACATTCAGGTTTAATTAGATATATATGGTTTAATGTGTATGACTGGACTGGTTGTATTTAGGTCTGGCATGTAGGTTCCCTAATGTAGATTGGTTATTGTGTTCAGCTGGACCAAAATAACACTGTTATTCCCCAACAAAAAGGCACTTTTGAATTCAGTATTGTAGGGAATGAGTTCAAACTGCAATAAAAAAAACTAAAACATTTATTGTGAGATGATTAATTCAAATATACTTCAGTTCAGACAATGAAAACTGACAATCCACATCAGAATAAGAAGAGAAAACAATATAAAGAGTTCTCATAGATATAGCCTGGTGTCATTTTAAATTTGTGATCAAATAATAGAACCGGTTCTTAAACTCTTAAACAAAGACTTTTCATGTTCAGCACTAGGAACCTGCTGCCTCTCACAAACGAAACTCATTTAGTGCTCTTCATGAGTTCAATAACAGAAAGTTTACAAGGCAGTAGGACCACAGGGTAGGAGCCGAGGAACTCCACTCTAGACTGTGTGGAATGTGTCAGTGTAGGTTCACGTCAACGAGCTTGGCGCTTAAATTCATAGACAATGAAAAGTCTATGAAAAGTCACTTTGCTGGGGCTTTTTATACAGAACTGGACAGATTGAGCTGGACAGGAGGTCCTTGGGTAGTAATTTGTCAAAAAAAAAAAAAAATCATCCATCAGCTGAATTTTATTGCGTGCTAGCATTTTAAAATGCCCCCATACTCATCTAGTCTACCATACAGGAACACCTTTTCTACAGAATCTTCCTGAAAAATTGATT
This sequence comes from Rhabdalestes septentrionalis, assembly GCA_037832545.1. Classification (NCBI taxonomy): domain Eukaryota; kingdom Metazoa; phylum Chordata; class Actinopteri; order Characiformes; family Alestidae; genus Rhabdalestes; species Rhabdalestes septentrionalis. The sequence continues at coordinate 1,459 of JBBMFX010017425.1, read as the reverse complement.
ATACTCAGATCGTGCTTAGTAAGACTAACGGACCATACAAATGTAAAACACCTTTGCATATTTTATGAACCATATGTATATTTTCACTGTCTTTATGCTGGTTAGCTGTTCTAAGCACGTAAGAATGAGAGAATGTAGGTCCCATGAGAATACCTTTAACTTATGGTCATGATGTAGAGACAATTATCACAAAAGTATTACAACCGTAAATAAACTCGCCTTTAGTTCATTCTTTAAGGCACAGAAATTCCAGGCAATAACTGTGAAAGGTTGTTCTCACTAGGGTAAGTACAGTATTTAATACACACACCGGCTAATTATGTTTGTGACAGATACAGAGAAAGCGACTCCTCTGTATTAAAACCTTTCTGATGCAAGTTCTATTGGTTTCAGTAAATAAGCAGTGTATGATTTAAGGGAAGAAAACACAACCAATGACAACCAATATTCCGTTACATATGAAATATCGACACCCTTGCAAAAAAAAGTGATATACTAAATAAATATAATAAACGTATTAATGTAGTTAATATTTATTATTTATTAAAGAAAAACTAAGATTTTATAGAGCCCTGTATTGATAAGCACATTTATAAGAACAAATTGCATGCATTTTGATTAAGGATCACATGGGGGTAAAAAGTAAATAATAACCTTTTCTGCATTATTTCTATACAGTAATGGACACAGCAATCAAAAAGATGACCTAATATGCTGAGGGAAAATGCTCCATCAAGAACAATAATAGAACTAAGTCCATCTATAAGGAGCAGTTTAAGCAAATGTAAATATAAGAATGGGTGGCAGAAGCATTTTAATGAAGGGGTGTGCTGCACTCGGCATCTCGCGTGTTTCACTCATAAAAATAGTTTGGTGTACTGATGATTCATGCTACCCTGTCGAAAAATGTTCCCTCTAAGTTCATACAGATCACACAGTTTATAGTCAGTGTATAACACTGATAATGATGAGAAATAACACTGATAATGATGAGAAATAACAATGTTAATGATGAGAAATAACACTGTTAATGATGAGAAATAACACTGATAATGATGAAAAATAACACTGTAAATGATGAAAAATAACACTGTTAATGATGAAAAATAACACTGTAAATGATGAGAAATAACACTGATAATGATGAGAAATAACACTGTTAATGATGAGAAATAACACTGTTAATGATGAGAAATAACACTGAGAATGATGAGAAATAACACTGAGAATGATGAGAAATAACACTGATAATGATGAGAAATAACACTGTTAATGATGAAAAATAACACTGTTAATGATGAGAAATAACACTGTTAATGATGAGAAATAACACTGTTAATGATGAAAAATAACACTGTAAATGATGAGAAATAACACTGATAATGATGAGAAATAACACTGTTAATGATGAGAAATAACACTGTTAATGATGAAAAATAACACTGTTCATGATGAGAAA
>JBBMFX010017408.1:0-12607 GCA_037832545.1 Rhabdalestes septentrionalis | reverse complement strand
TCCAATAGTTCTTCAAAGAGACCAGACCATCCATCTCCAATAGTTCCTCAAAGCGACCAGACCATCCATCTCCAATACTTCCTCAAACCGACCACACCATCCATCTCCAATAGTTCCTCAAAGCAACCAGACCATCCATCTCCAATAGTTCCTCAAAGCGACCAGACCATCCATCTCCAATAGTTCCTCATAGGGACCAGACCATCCATCTCCAATAGTTCTTCAAAGTGACCAGACCATCCATCTCCAATAGTTCCTCAAAGCGACCAGACCATCCATCTCCAATAGTTCCTCAAAGCAACCAGACCATGCATCTCCAAAAGTTTCTCAAACTGCTCAGACCATCTTTCTCCAATAGTTCGTCAAAGCAACCAGACCATTGATCTCCAATAGTTCCTCAAAGCGACCAGACCAACCATCTCCAAAAGTTCCTTAAACCCACCTGACCATCTATCTCTAATAGTTCCTCAAACTGACAAGACCATCTATCTCCAATAGCTCCTCAAAGCGACCAGACCATTGATCTCAAATAGTTCCTCAAAGCGACCAGACCATCCATCTCAAAAAGTTCCTCAAAGCAACCAGACCATCCACCTCCTATAGTTCCTCAAAGTGACCAGACCAACCATCTCCACTATTTCCTCAAAGCGACCACACCATCCATCTCCAATAGTTCCTCAAAGCAACCAGACTATGCATCTCCAATAGTTCCTCAAACTGACCAGACCTTCCATCTCCAATAGTTCCTCAAAGCGACCAGAATATCCGACTACAATAGTTCCTCAAACCGCTCCTGACCATCCATCTCCAATAGTTCCTCAAACTGACTAGACCATCCATCTCCAATAGTTCCTCAAACTGACCAGACCATCCATCTCAGATAGTTCCATGAAAAGACCAGACCATCCATCTCCAATAGTTCCATAAAGCGACCAGACCATCCATCTCCAATAGTTCCTCAAACCGACCACACCATCCATCTCCAATAGTTCCTCAAAGCGACCAGACCATCCATTTCCAATAGTTCCTCATAGCAACCAGACTATCCATCTCCAATAGTTCTTCAAAGTGACCAGACCATCCATCTCCAATAGTTCCTCAAAGCGACCAGACCATCCATCTCCAATAGCTCCTCAAAGCAACCAGACGATGCATCTCCAATAGCTCCTCAAACTGACCAGACCATCCATCTCCAATAGTTCCTCAAAGCGACCAGACCATCCATCATCAATAGTTCCTCAAAGCCACCAGACCATCCTTCTCCAATAGTTCCTCAAACCCACCTGACCATCCATCTCTAATAGTTTCTCAAACTGACCAGACCATCCATCTCCAATAGTTCCTCAAAGCGACTGGACAATCCATCTCCAGTAGTTCCTCAACCCGACCAGTCCATCCATCTCCAATAGTTCCTCAAAGAGACTGGACCATCCATCTCCAATAGTTCCTCAAACTGCTCCTGACCATCCATCTCCAATAGTTCCTCAAACCGACTAGACCATCCATCTCCAATAGTTCCTCAAACTGACCAGACCATCCATCTCCAATAGTTCCATGAAGAGACCAGACCATCCATCTCCACTAGTTCCTCAAAGCGACCAGACCATCCATCTCCAATAGTTCCATAAAGAGACCAGACCATCCATCTCCACTATTTCCTCAAACCGACCATACCATCCATTTCCAATAGTTCCTCAAAGCGACCAAACCATCCATCTCCAATACTTCCTCATAGCGACCAGACCATCCATCTCCAATATTTCCTCAAACCGACCAGACCTTCCATCTCCAAAAGTTCCTCAAAGCGACCAGACCATCAATCTCCAATAGTTCCTCAAATCAACCAGACCATCAATCTCCAATAGTTCCTCAAAGCGACCAGACCATCCATCTCTAATACTTCCTCAAACGGACTAGACCATCCATCTCCAATGGCTCCTCAAACCGACCAGACCATCCTTCTCCAATAGTTCCTCAAAGCGACCAGACTATCCATCTCCAACAGTTCCTCAAACTGACTAGACCATCCATCTCCAATAGTTCCTCAAAGCGACCAGACCATCCATCTCCAATAGTTCCTCAAACCGACTAGACCATCCATCTCCAATGGCTCCTCAAACCGACCAGACGATCCATCTCCAATAGTTCCTCAAAGCGACCAGACCATCCATCTCCAACAGTTCCTCAAACCGACTAGACCATCCATCTCCAATAGTTCCTCAAACCGACCAGACCATCTATCTCCAATAGTTCCTCAAACCAAGTCCTGGATGTCCATCTCCAATCTCAAACTGACACCCGTATGTCCTAAAGCAGATCCAACAACAGGCATGATGGAATTTCAGCTCCTGAATGTTCTTGTCTGATTCTCAGTGCTGGATGTTCCCCAAATGTTCTGTTTTCTTCTTTTACTTTTGAAAAGAATAAGCACCAGCTCATCATCACTCATTACTTCCATGGTCATGAAATTATTCATGGAGCAAATCCTGTGGTATTCATTGAGAATATTATTGTTGCAGTAAATTCATTGAATTCGTTTTCCCACACTGTTGCATCTTTTATTCTCAACATATGTGGAAGACCTTCAGAATGAAGTGTGCATAAAATAGTGTACAATGGTCATTCCCATCGTTCCTACATCAGTAAGAACTGTGGCTATTTTTCCCCAGATTCCTCCAGGAGGCATCCCTGAGGGAAAGGAGCGCTAGATGCTTGTTCTTGTTTAATTCTAGTCAATGTGCACAGACCCTTTAAATCAATGGGAGGAAATTACAGGAAAAAGGCTGAGCGGACAAAGCTAATCGGAAATCACTCCTGTGCCATTTCTCCATGATGGATGCTCCGGGCTGGGTTGACTGCAAATGCAAAGCATTAACAAAGCAGTAAATGGGAACTCTGGCCATTTTTTAATCCGCACCTTCTTCATTCAGTGGGTTATTCACCCAATGCCTAGCTACACTGTACACCAGGGGTCACCAACGTGGTGCCCCCAAGAACCACATGGGTATCGCACGGCCCGGTCCAAAATATAGCACAACTCACCAGTGAGGGGCATCTTACATGGAATTTTATCCTGTTGCTATTCTTCTTTAATCACATTTGCATTTATATCTATTTGAAACTGACAATATCTAAATAAAAAAAAAACCATTTAAAACATGTTTTATTATATGAAGTTTAGGTAAACTCTGCACTAGTGTATGAAACTGGGAGCCCTTCATATGGCTCAGTACCTGTGTTGTATCTCTTTTAGTGTCAGAAAGTTTGGAGACCCCTGCTGTACATTCTTATAGATCATAATTTAATCTGAAACACCACGTGATTGTGAAGAGGATTTCCTGAAAGGATCCGGTTCCGATTCACAAAGTCAGGATGCGATTTATGATCCGATCTGATTTGATATCGATTTATTTACAGATTTCTTTGTGTTAATACTAGTTAGTCTTGGTTATAAATGGACCTGAGTGGAGGATCTCCCTATGTTGATGGACTGTATTGCTGTATTACCTGTTAACAGTAAACTTTTCCAATAAGGGGTTATTTTATAATTCATCCAATTCTAATATTGTTTGTTAAGATTAAAACAATTCTGCACATGAAGAACATAAATAACTTTAACTGTTGTGGAACAGTGTGTGCATGTCTGTGTGTGTGTGAGGAACAAGAGTCAAGAATGAAAAGAATTTAGGAATAAAATAATTTCCAGGTTTATTTAAATTCTTATGTTCATAACAAGGTGCCTAGTGGTCTTGGGGATCAAACTCACATTCTGAGGGCGAGTGCCCAGACAACTGGGCCATCTGATTTTTTTATTATTTTTTTTAACAAGAATCTATATTGATCAGTGAATCGATTTTTGAATGCAGCCATAACTGATACAGAACAGGAAAAGTTCACTAAATAATTTTGATGTACAATCTCCGCTCACAAAGTCCCGGCTTCAGTTATTTGTGGACGTTTGAAACAAACAAACACATTCACGGATCTTCACATTATCCTTCAAATTATTTATTTGTTTTTTTTATGACAATATATAATTTTTCAACCATTTTAGTGCTGAATTACTAAGAATAATACAATTTACTGAAACATAAATATTAATGTTAATTCAGTCAAATTTTTATATAATAAAATATATTATATTATACCCGCATACCGAGCCCAGTCACGCGAGTTATAACCGCATAGGGAGCCTGGTCTCGTGAGTTCTAACCGCATACGGAACCCGGTCTTCCAAGTTATAACGGCATACGGAGCCCGGTCACGCGAGTTATAACCGCATACGGAGCCCGGTCACGCGAGTTATAACCGCATAGGGAGCCTGGTCTCGTGAGTTCTAACCGCATACGGAACCCGGTCTTTCAAGTTACAACGGCATCGGAGCCTGGTCACGCGAGTTATAACCGCATACGGAGCCTGGTCTCGTGAGTTCTAACGGCATAGGGAGCCCGGTCTCGCGAGTTATAACTGCATAGGGAGCCCGGTCACGCGAGTTATAACCGCATACGGAGCCTGGTCTAGCGAGTTATAACTGCATACGGAGCCCGGTCTCGTGAGTTCTAACCGCATAGGGAGCCTGGTCTCGCGAGTTATAACCGCATAGGGAGCCTGGTCTCGCGAGTTATAACCGCATACGGAGCCCGGTCTCGTGAGTTATAACCGCATAGGGAGCCTGGTCTCGCAAGTTATAACGGCATACGGAGCCCGGTCACGCGAGTTATAACCACATACAGAGCCTGGTCTCGTGAGTTATAACCGCATACGAAGCCCGGTCTCGTGAGTTATAACCGCATACAGAACCCGGTCTTTCAATTTATAACTGCATACGGAGCCCGGTCTCGTGAGTTATAACCGCATACAGAGCCCGGTCTCACGATTAATAACCGTATGCGGAGCCCGATCACGCGAGTTATAGCCGCACCAAACCATCCATCTCCAATACTTCCTCATAGCGACCAGACCATCCATCTCCAATATTTCCTCAAACCGACCAGACCTTCCATCTCCAAAAGTTCCTCAAAGCGACCAGACCATCAATCTCCAATAGTTCCTCAAATCAACCAGACCATCAATCTCCAATAGTTCCTCAAAGCGACCAGACCATCCATCTCTAATACTTCCTCAAACGGACTAGACCATCCATCTCCAATGGCTCCTCAAACCGACCAGACCATCCTTCTCCAATAGTTCCTCAAAGCGACCAGACTATCCATCTCCAACAGTTCCTCAAACTGACTAGACCATCCATCTCCAATAGTTCCTCAAAGCGACCAGACCATCCATCTCCAATAGTTCCTCAAACCGACTAGACCATCCATCTCCAATGGCTCCTCAAACCGACCAGACGATCCATCTCCAATAGTTCCTCAAAGCGACCAGACCATCCATCTCCAACAGTTCCTCAAACCGACTAGACCATCCATCTCCAATAGTTCCTCAAACCGACCAGACCATCTATCTCCAATAGTTCCTCAAACCAAGTCCTGGATGTCCATCTCCAATCTCAAACTGACACCCGTATGTCCTAAAGCAGATCCAACAACAGGCATGATGGAATTTCAGCTCCTGAATGTTCTTGTCTGATTCTCAGTGCTGGATGTTCCCCAAATGTTCTGTTTTCTTCTTTTACTTTTGAAAAGAATAAGCACCAGCTCATCATCACTCATTACTTCCATGGTCATGAAATTATTCATGGAGCAAATCCTGTGGTATTCATTGAGAATATTATTGTTGCAGTAAATTCATTGAATTCGTTTTCCCACACTGTTGCATCTTTTATTCTCAACATATGTGGAAGACCTTCAGAATGAAGTGTGCATAAAATAGTGTACAATGGTCATTCCCATCGTTCCTACATCAGTAAGAACTGTGGCTATTTTTCCCCAGATTCCTCCAGGAGGCATCCCTGAGGGAAAGGAGCGCTAGATGCTTGTTCTTGTTTAATTCTAGTCAATGTGCACAGACCCTTTAAATCAATGGGAGGAAATTACAGGAAAAAGGCTGAGCGGACAAAGCTAATCGGAAATCACTCCTGTGCCATTTCTCCATGATGGATGCTCCGGGCTGGGTTGACTGCAAATGCAAAGCATTAACAAAGCAGTAAATGGGAACTCTGGCCATTTTTTAATCCGCACCTTCTTCATTCAGTGGGTTATTCACCCAATGCCTAGCTACACTGTACACCAGGGGTCACCAACGTGGTGCCCCCAAGAACCACATGGGTATCGCACGGCCCGGTCCAAAATATAGCACAACTCACCAGTGAGGGGCATCTTACATGGAATTTTATCCTGTTGCTATTCTTCTTTAATCACATTTGCATTTATATCTATTTGAAACTGACAATATCTAAATAAAAAAAAAACCATTTAAAACATGTTTTATTATATGAAGTTTAGGTAAACTCTGCACTAGTGTATGAAACTGGGAGCCCTTCATATGGCTCAGTACCTGTGTTGTATCTCTTTTAGTGTCAGAAAGTTTGGAGACCCCTGCTGTACATTCTTATAGATCATAATTTAATCTGAAACACCACGTGATTGTGAAGAGGATTTCCTGAAAGGATCCGGTTCCGATTCACAAAGTCAGGATGCGATTTATGATCCGATCTGATTTGATATCGATTTATTTACAGATTTCTTTGTGTTAATACTAGTTAGTCTTGGTTATAAATGGACCTGAGTGGAGGATCTCCCTATGTTGATGGACTGTATTGCTGTATTACCTGTTAACAGTAAACTTTTCCAATAAGGGGTTATTTTATAATTCATCCAATTCTAATATTGTTTGTTAAGATTAAAACAATTCTGCACATGAAGAACATAAATAACTTTAACTGTTGTGGAACAGTGTGTGCATGTCTGTGTGTGTGTGAGGAACAAGAGTCAAGAATGAAAAGAATTTAGGAATAAAATAATTTCCAGGTTTATTTAAATTCTTATGTTCATAACAAGGTGCCTAGTGGTCTTGGGGATCAAACTCACATTCTGAGGGCGAGTGCCCAGACAACTGGGCCATCTGATTTTTTTATTATTTTTTTTAACAAGAATCTATATTGATCAGTGAATCGATTTTTGAATGCAGCCATAACTGATACAGAACAGGAAAAGTTCACTAAATAATTTTGATGTACAATCTCCGCTCACAAAGTCCCGGCTTCAGTTATTTGTGGACGTTTGAAACAAACAAACACATTCACGGATCTTCACATTATCCTTCAAATTATTTATTTGTTTTTTTTATGACAATATATAATTTTTCAACCATTTTAGTGCTGAATTACTAAGAATAATACAATTTACTGAAACATAAATATTAATGTTAATTCAGTCAAATTTTTATATAATAAAATATATTATATTATACCCGCATACCGAGCCCAGTCACGCGAGTTATAACCGCATAGGGAGCCTGGTCTCGTGAGTTCTAACCGCATACGGAACCCGGTCTTCCAAGTTATAACGGCATACGGAGCCCGGTCACGCGAGTTATAACCGCATACGGAGCCCGGTCACGCGAGTTATAACCGCATAGGGAGCCTGGTCTCGTGAGTTCTAACCGCATACGGAACCCGGTCTTTCAAGTTACAACGGCATCGGAGCCTGGTCACGCGAGTTATAACCGCATACGGAGCCTGGTCTCGTGAGTTCTAACGGCATAGGGAGCCCGGTCTCGCGAGTTATAACTGCATAGGGAGCCCGGTCACGCGAGTTATAACCGCATACGGAGCCTGGTCTAGCGAGTTATAACTGCATACGGAGCCCGGTCTCGTGAGTTCTAACCGCATAGGGAGCCTGGTCTCGCGAGTTATAACCGCATAGGGAGCCTGGTCTCGCGAGTTATAACCGCATACGGAGCCCGGTCTCGTGAGTTATAACCGCATAGGGAGCCTGGTCTCGCAAGTTATAACGGCATACGGAGCCCGGTCACGCGAGTTATAACCACATACAGAGCCTGGTCTCGTGAGTTATAACCGCATACGAAGCCCGGTCTCGTGAGTTATAACCGCATACAGAACCCGGTCTTTCAATTTATAACTGCATACGGAGCCCGGTCTCGTGAGTTATAACCGCATACAGAGCCCGGTCTCACGATTAATAACCGTATGCGGAGCCCGATCACGCGAGTTATAGCCGCATACGGAGCCTGGTCTCGCGAGTTATAACTGCATACGGAGCCCGGTCTCACGAGTTATAACTGCATAGGGAGCCTGGTCTCGTGAGTTATAACTGCATAGGGAGCCTGGTCTCGTGAGTTATAACTGCAAACGGAGCCCGGTCTCGCGAGTTATAACTGCATACGGAGCCCGGTCTCACGAGTTATAACTGCATACGGAGCCCGGTCTCGTGAGTTATAACTGCATACGGAGCCCGGTCTCGCGAGTTATACCTGCATACGGAGCCTGGTCTCACGAGTTACAACTGCATACGGAGCCTGGTCTCACAATTAATAACGTATGCGGAGACCGGTCATGCGAGTTATAACTGCATACGGAGCCCGGTCTCACGATTAATAACCTTATGTGGAGCCCGGTCACGCGAGTTATAACCGTATACGGAGCCCAGTCTCGCGAGTTATAACCGTATACGGAGCCCGGTCTCGCAAGTTTTTATGCAGCCATCCTGATTATAGAATGTAAACAAACTAGGTGCTGCAATCACTCTTTAGGGCTTTTTTCATGCTAGGACATGGTTTCACTACCCTGTATTAAAATGTGCAGTGCATAACATCGCTGCTATCTGTTTGCAAAGCGGGGAAACAGGTTGAAATGCCGTGAGACGGGGAAAGTCCCTAACCCTGACCCTAACAGTCCCGAGTTAGTGCAGATACTGGCGATATTATGCAGTTTGCTTTAAATTACAGGGCATTCTTTGTTTCTCCTTGTTGCTGATTGGCTGCTGCCCTGTGACACACCTCTGGCAGCTCCAGTCCAGAACTTCCACAACAGAACTGTTTCCCGCATATACTTTTACATTTTCCTTAAGGTTAACGTATTACCCTGAGTTTGAAAAGATATTAAAGTGTTTTTGGAGCATATTTAGTGTTTACACTATAAAAAGGCTTCTTTTTTTTTACATTGCCCCTGTAAATTTCTGGGGTCCACTGTACCTGGTTTTAGTTTTTCCTTTGAAATTAGATTGAGGTCTTTATTCTAGTAAAAATAACCCCATAATACACATACTGAATGTTAGCCTTCCAGTTACAACTAAATATTTAATGAGTCAAGTGAGTTTAAACACACGAGCCTCCCAACGTTTTAAATAATGGCAGCTCTGAGCTCTGCCTGGTGCTGGACAGACCCGGCGATGAGTTCAAACATCTCATGGTTCATTAATCTAACAAAAGAAGTTAGAGAGAATCTGAATAGCTCATTAAAATTCACAAGTCCACAATGACTGAAGAGAAAAGAGAGTGAGTCATGTAATGTTCTTGAGAGAGACAGAATGAAGTGTTGGGCTTGTACTGATGGTGTGAAGAGCTGTAGTGTTTGTAAGCAGTTTGTTTGGAATGTAAGGGTTTGAGGAGAGCCTGCTTCATCCAATACTATTTCCATAATATATATATACACTCACTATGTGCTTAATTCTACCTTGATTTACCCCTGAAAATACACCCAACCCTCATGTCCCTTCATTTGTGAAACTGACCCCCTAAATTTACCTTCCAATAAGATTTAATGCATGAGCTTGAAACCCCTTCATCTTAAATTTTATTTGGGAAGTTCTATTATTTAATGGGCAAATTTGAAAAAGTGAGGTGAAAATTCAGCCCCTTTATCACCTTAATCTGTGCAGTTTCCCTTTGCTTTACTGGGAGTTCTTTTAATGTACCTCGTACAGTGAACCCACACTGAAAATAGGAGACTGGGCATGTCATGGATTTATATAAGCACCTTGGGTCTCCGTGCAGAACGCCGGTTCTGTTCCGGTACTGTAACTCCGAATTGCAGGTTCTACAGGTCTCCATGCAGAACGCCGGTTCTGTTCCTGTACTTTAACTCCGGTTGCAGGTTCTGCAGGTCTCCTGCTGTTTGTGTTCTAGAGTGAAGGTTCTCCACATGTGTGATGTGTCTGTGTTCTCTGCTGCCAGCTGTCTGGTCTTGATGTGGTTTTGTGCTCACATTCCACTATACGTGCGAATGGTTCCGCCCCTTTTATGAAGGGACTATAGTAATTGGTTAAACCAAGAAACGTGTAGCAAAAAATGAATATTATACATGAAGGCAATGGGCTATAATATTGTTGCATACAAATTGTGTTCAGAAATATAGTTATAATAATAATCCTTTCTGTTTTGCATATCACCCGGAGTTTTGTGGTGAGAACAGGTTGTTGTTGCGTAAACCTTCACCTTGTTATTATTTGATATTTCAAGAATGCATTTTTGAATCAAACACCATTTTGTCCTCACTAGACATTAATCCTTCTTTGTTTCCACTTTTACTTTGAATGGAGCTAGAAGTGTTCTGGACAGTGTGAATGAAGTCTGTCGCATTTGTCTTTCAAACAAAGACTCATTTAAAGTTTGAAGGCTCCTCTTCATTTGATCTGGAACTTGTTATGTGTCTGTTATTGTGGTGTTTTTCTATCCAAAACTGGCCAAAACAACAGTGGGAATCTGTCACAAGAGAGACGCCAGGCAATGGTGTTTCTGATGCTGGCATCATCCTCATCATCATGGGTGTGGTGGTGCTTCAGGGTAATATGGCCACAGCAGCAGCCACGTGGTTTGATCTTTTTCACTTCCTGAACATGAGGGACATAAATTGTTTATATTGCGAATATCATAACACATATGAATCCACTGTGAACTGGTATGCAACACATTTTTTGGTGCATATGGCGCGATGTAGGCAAGAGAATCATCCGAAATCATTTTTCGAAATAAAAGATTTTAAAAATAAAAGGTTGTTCAGACTCAGATAATAAATATAATGGAAATAATTAATTATTTCTGGCCGGTACGGTACCAATTGATCCCTGGCCCGGTACCAGTTCACGGCCTGGGGTTGGGGACCACTGCGCTACATGAAATATGGGTTAGGAAACGTCTTTTTTCAGAGTCCACTACATAAGAGAAAGCTAAAACGGTATTCGAAATAACAGTTCGATATTCAAATGTATATCGGACATTGAACATTGAACCCCTAGTATCCACCACATCTCCGCAACACTTTCAAGGTGATTCAAAAGGTGGTAAAGGAGTTGGATGTGACTCTCAGGAAAAGCCCAGAGCTTGTTGATAAAACTGCTCCAATAAGAAGAGCTCACTGTTCTGCATGTAAAGAACAGCCTCCATTGTTAAGTCCACCAACAAAAAATAAGTGCCTGTCATTTCATACTTCTGTTTCATCAACTGTTTACTCCTTTATTGCCACGTCGACCAGACCAGTTTCCCCTCCTCCTGCTCTGATTTGCAGCATTATTCAATATTAGTTTCTGTTTGTCTTTTGAAAGTGAAGAGATGGAGAACTGTACACAGTCTAAACAGTCCCATCAGGGCCGCATGAGACGGGTTGTTTAGTTAAATTCAGGTGGATTCAAGAATTCTGAATAGTGCGAAGGACAATGTTTTGAACCCAGATGTCACTATAAGGTCAGTGTTGGAATTCTTTACACTCACATTATTGCTGTTCACTGTACATCCTTGAATAAAGGTTCTGACATGCAACTGTTTATTATTATTATTAACTGGGGTAAAAATGACTAATAGTAATGACTGAGAGTTAACAGGAAGACATTAGACAGTAAAATGAATGACTGCTGGAATCAAAATGTAACATTTTTGCATTTTAAATCAGTTCTATATTTACATCAAATTCTTTACAATTACAATTATTATTTAATCTCCTCTGAACAACAGAGGCCTTGAACAGAACGTTTGTAAGATGTTTCGAAAGGTCTAATTTCTGAGAGAGAGAGATAGAGAGGGAGAGGGAGAGAGAGAAGTGTTGTAAAGGTCAGAGTTGACACTGATTGTGGTGGATCTCTCAGTGAAGACTGAGGTGGTTAATGAGGGGAGAAAGAGAGAGAGGGAGAGGGAGAGGGAGAGAGAGAGAGAAAGGAGGGGGAGTGAGTCATCTACTGTTCTTGAGAGAGAGAGTTTGAAGTGTTGTGTGTGACAGTGAGGATATGAATTGTACGCAGAAGGTAAATTGGAATTTATGAGGCTTCAGTGAACATCTATATCTGGCTGTACACTGTCCACTCACACACGGGGACACGGCGTCCTACAGGCAAGGACATCTCTTTCTCTTTTAATCACACAGATGAAGTCACATGTAGCCGCAGACATCCTCAGACTTCTCCAGAAACCAGACAATACCAAACACATCCCGCACTGAGGGGATTGGTTCTCAAATGGCTCTCATTTGCAGGAAGTCTCAATTTCCTACACTTCTACTCTCAGTTCCCTGAAAATCACAAAAGATATTCATGAGTCTGAAGAACCTTTTGATGACTAAAGAACCATACAATTTTAATCAATTAAGGGATTAATCTTTAAAACATTTTTGACGTTCTTTAAACGTATGTCCTCCCTCTCCCCATCACTCAGTATAACTGTCCTCTCTCTCTCTCTGGGGGGGTAGGGTGGTCCTCCCTCTCCC
>JBBMFX010017351.1:0-12609 GCA_037832545.1 Rhabdalestes septentrionalis | reverse complement strand
CTATCTATCTATCTATCTATCTATCTATCTATCTATCTATCTATCTATCTATGTCCTCCTTTACATATATATCCTTATATTCACTGGTATCTTCTTCCACTTGTGGTGATGTTCTTTAGTTTTGTTTAGCAGGGGTCTCTTATTTTGAAATCCTGAGCACACAAGGTTTTGTGTTTTTTCTAGATTATATTTTTCAGCTGGCCGGTGTTCTCAGAGCGAAAAACTTTGTTGCTATTGGTTCGTAGGGTTTGGAGTATTGTATTTAAGTTTGTTTGTGGTGGACCTTAATCTTGGTCTACCCTCACACTATGCTGGGTTGTGTTTTCCCGATCTCCTTTTGTGTAAGAGTTTTAGATTTTGGTTTCTGGCTCTTGGTTTCTGGCTCTTCTCTGCCTACAGGCCTGACTTCATTCAGGAGACCAAAAGGGGAAACATGACAGATTGACTGACCCAAAAGGCACAGCAGAAAAGGCGAGAATGGTGTGTGAGCCTGAGGAGGAGTAGTGGCTCCTGGCTGAGCTCTCCATGCTTTCCCAGGAGGTAATAATGTGAGACATGGCTGCCTACAATCAAGCTAACTGGCTAGCCCCTCATTCAGCAAGGAGAAAGCGGGCAAGGAAGCTCACCTTGAGGGATGGGGTCCCTAGTGCTCTTCCAGTTCTCCTGCTGGCTCCGAGGACACTCCAGCAATGAAATGTAGAGCAACAGGGCCAGTTAGACAAGCTTGCAGAGCTCTAGATCTGGTCGCTGCCATCGACCAACAGGACTGCTGCCCCATCCACCAATGCCCTGGAAGGAGCCAGAATGGAAGCATGCCCTTGGAAGGGGTGTGAATAGGAGTCTCCCTCTAAATTTTTAGAGAGGATTGTGGGGTCTTGGGGTGCACATGTGGAGCTCCCCAGAGGAAAACCCCAGTGGGGCCTTGGAGTAGCTCCCCAGAGGTGTTTCCCTGAGGACACAGAGGGGCACCACAAAGTGGGCTCCATACTGGTAGACACTGAAGGGACAGTGGAGGACATCCCTCAAAGTAAGGGACCATGGGACCCACCTGGGCCACCCTTTTCACACTCTTTGCAACCTCTTACGTCCCCTCCACACTAGGGGTAGATTTGGTGGTCTATTGACACCCCGGTGGGAAGTCATTTCCCGTCAGTAGCTGCTAGAGCCTGCTCTTGTGATGTTCTTTTGTTTTGTTTAGTTGGAGTCTCTCTTTTTGAAATCCTGAGAACACCGCGTTTTGAGGTTTTTTAGATTATGTGTTTCAGCTGGCCTGTGCGCTCAGAGGGAAAAACTTAGTTGCGATTCATTTGTAGTGTTTGCAGTTTTGTATTTATGATTGTTTGTGGTGGACCTTAGTGTTGGTCATACTATAGTGGGTTGTGTTTTCTCCTTTTGTGTACGAGATTGAGTTTGATTTTTGGCCCTCATGCCTTTTGTTTTGTGAATAAATAAAAGTTATTCAACCATGTTGTCTGCCTCTTCACATCTGCCCTCATTCGGGAGACATGGGAGGAAAAAAAGTGACTTATTAATTATTATTTATTAAGTTACATCACACTTCTAGGGTTTAAAAGCCTGAAAGTGTTGTTTTTTTCCTCTGTTTGAGTATATGAATGGAAACTTCGTGTTATTCCCAGGTAAAGGGAATATTAACTCTTTGTAATTTAATGTACCTATTCTTGAACTTTTATTTCTGGATAACTTCTGTAAAGTAATCTTGAGAGACAAATGGCTGAAATGGCTTATGAATAAAATATATTATTAGTTCTGTGAATTGTTGTGGGTGTTTAAATACTTTGTTGAGCCTCTGTGCTAAGCCAGTAGACCTGCATCAGCAACGGCAAAAGCAGCAGCTGATGTTTTACTGGAAGAGGTACAATGAAACATTTTACACAAGTAATAGTACTGGTTTGCAGCACTTTTACTTGCATCATGAATTGCAATACTCTTTCGCAGCCTGAGATAGCTGTAATGGAGAAAATAATTATTTTACTGAATTTGTAAGTTTGTAGATTTGAACATTATCTAATTTATAAGGTCTTTTTATGGAGAGAGAGAGAATATCAACCAACAATCAAGAAAACCATGCTACATAAAAGATATAAATCAATTTCCAATCCACAGACTGACATCAGTATTTGATTCCCAATTATAACATTACTTAGTACTGGGTGGAGAAACCATTGTTGGCAAGCACAGCAGTAAGATGTTTCTTGTAGTCAGTCTCCAGGTTTGCCACTCCAGGACCTTAGCATGCTTCTTCTCCAGCAAGTCCTTTAACTTGCCAGTATGTTTTGGGTCATTGTCATGCTGAAAGACCATCCACAACCTTCAGTGTTCTGGCTGAGGGAAGTAAGTTGTCATCCAAGATTCATGGCTCCATCAATTGCCCCCTACCGTTAGAAGAATAACATTTCCAACCATAATATTTCCACCTCCATGCTTGACTGTGGGAATGGTGTTCTTGGGGTCATACTAAGCATTTCTCTTCCTCCTAACACAGCGGGTTGAGTTGATGGCAAAGAACTAGATTTTGGTCTCAACTGTACAACGCAGTTTATATCAAGCCTTTGATGAATCATTTAGATGCCCACTGGGAAACTCAAGTTTGCCTTTACATGTACCTTCTTGACATGCAAGATTTCAATCCATTATGATGTATTGTGTTACCAATGGTTTTTAAGTGACTGTGTTCTCAACTGCCTTCAGATGATTAACAAGCTCCTCCTGTGTAGTTATGGGCTAATTCCTCACTTTTCTACTGATTGTCCTCATCCTATGAGGCAAGGTACTTAATGGAGCTCCAGACTTAGAGCAACTGATTGTCATTTTATATTTGTTCCATTTCCAAATCACACCAACAGTTTTCACATTCCTACCGAACTTCTTGCCAGCCTTGTGAAAGTCTACAATGTTGTCCCTGATGTCCTTTGTGGTAGTGGAGAGTTTGGAATGGAAGAAACGGATTCTGTGGACAGGTGTGGCTTATACATAAAAGTTAAGATCAGGAGTATTGGTACCTGATAGATTTATTGTAATCTGTGTGCAACATGGTCACACAGCCTGTCTGTGGGAGCCAGAAATAATGGTGGTCTTAAATGTATGTTATACACTTGAAATAATATAATATAATTTAAGTATTCTCATGTGATTAAAATTGTCTGATTGTTGTTATACAAACAGGTCAGCTGATCACAACAAGGAACAGGAAGTGATTAATGGAACCTGGGAACAAGCTCTATGCTATTCCATCATCCCCAGCCAGAATTCTCACATGCCATGAGAACAATGTTGATTCCTTACTTGTCTTTATCATGATCTGTGCATTGTCTAGAATGTGGGTTACCTGTGGGTTTCCCAACTCTCTCTGTGTATTAGATTATATATTACGAGATTACCGGCCCATTCAAAAGACTTGTTTGTGTTATCCATCTCACAACAAGGGTTAACCTGTTGTTTCTGATTTGTATTCCTGGGTCCAGCCTAATAGAATGAGTGAGCCCTGTGATTTTAACCAAGTGGAGTTTGCTGCACCGTGTGATGTGGTAAAAATCAGGCTGCAATGATTAATTTTCGGCAGTAGATTTGTGGCCTCCATGATGTTCTCGGGCAGCAGCAGGCCAAGAAACTTGTGCACATAGCACAATCATTTCCGCCTTACTCCGCTTCCCCCCTCCCATCCTCTCTCACTTTTGCTCTCCATGAAAATTTCCGGACGGGAAGTGCCAAATTTCTGTATTAACAATGGATCATGTTCCTGAGGCACAGCACTCACGCTATGTCCCAGACAGGTCCAAGATGGATCTAGTCATGCCGATTTCCAGGCAGGAACCTGACTATGCTACATCTCCATGGATCAAAAAAAGGTGAACGATCGGGAGTTGCCAGGCACCGCCCATTGCCCTCCCAAGTCGTCTTGCCACTGTCACCTCCATGCAGAGCTGATGACCTAGGTGAACCCATGCAATTAGGATGCACCTCACTGCAGGAGCTGGAATGGTGGCATAGAGAGGGCTTATGTGTCTAGTGTGCTATAACATTGTGCATTCTGCCATCTGCTTCCAGGAAATCCCAATGCCAGTTAAGTGGTGGGGATCGCTTACCCGGCTGGGTTGCTATTACCACCATGCTGGATGGGCTCATGTCCATCTTTAGTTGGGTCACAAACATGTCACGGTGGCCGCTTTCATTGATTCATTACACAGCTTGGGGTGATCCTTAAAGCATTGTGCAACCCAGTGTTTAAATGTGATTGAAAATATGCCTATTGATACTATTTTGATTAAAAATACTTATTTTACAATGGAAATAAATATTGATAAAAAGTCTGTAAACATAAGTTTATCTAATGTGTGGATAAAAGGAGTGGTGGCAGGAATTTGTCATTTAGTGTTATAGATATACAAGGGATCCAATAATTGACTAGCCTGACCCTCCCCCAATCCGTGAGTGTGTCCGAAATCGTGCACTAGGCTCAGTGCACTGCAAGGTTGGCGTAGTGTGCACTGCCCACTTCTTCATTTAGTGCACACTTCCATGGGTTAGTGCTTTCCAAAACCACGCACTTGACGGAAGTGACACACTAACACATGATTGCTTTTCTCCAGCTAGCGAAAATATCTACAGGTTTTCATTTACAATTATTTTCCTCATAATTTTTTTGTATTTACCTACTACAACCCCAGTGGAAACTGCGTCGCATCCAACATCAGCACAGGATCCTACTCTGATTTACCGAGCATGAGATGGTACATAACCTAGGTTATTTTCTCCTCATACGTGCCTAATGTCAGCGGCACACCGGTATTGTGCTTACCTTTTCAGGAATTACTCCAACAACGATTTGCACAAATTAAATATGTTTTATGACCTGCATTTGTATAACACAATACCCCAGAGTACAGTGAATTACCTCACATTATAGAGTTTGACAATTAAATGCACAATCAGCATACAAATTCATGTGTCTCTGCCTGTCTCCCCAGTACGTATTAGTATAAAATGTAATTCCCAACACTGGTAAAACTGCTTTTGATATGCAGAAACATCTTGACTGAATTATCATTATGAAACCAAATCCCTTAATTCTACCCCTTAAAATTCCCTTAATTTATACCTTAATTTCCAGGAAATAAATCACAGAGGGGAAAAGTGCACAAATTAAGGCTATTTAAGTGGTAAAACTACTAAACAATTTCCCTTCTTAAAATTTGCCCCTTAAATAACTGAAATTCCTGAAAAAATGCCTTATGTTTAGGAATAAAGGGTTTCACACATACGTTTAATCCACTTTTAAGGTTATATTAAGGGATTTGTAAACAAATTAATAGGCACCTAAAAGAAAACCAATTAAAGTTAGAAATCATAGTTAGAAATATGCAATTAAAATATACCATGAAATAAGGAATATAAACACAGGGATGCAGCAAACATGTATATATTTTATTGAAATAAAATTCTCTCCCCCACTACATCTGCTGCACTGTGCTCCACATAATTTGCATGAGCAAAGGTTACTTAAAGTTAATTAAAGTTACTTATATTTTTACGAATCAGTTGCCTCCGCTTGTGCTTTTACAGTCTGATGCTGTCCGCCATTATTCCCCTCTCAAAGTTTGTCGAAAGTCCCTCTCCTTCCACTACAAAGTCAATATGGCGTCCATTTAGTGCGTTTAATGTCCATGGTTTGCGAACTGGAGGTTGCTTCCCAGGACTGCCTCCAGCCGCTCTGTTTCTGCCAGGGCCGCCAGCAGGGAGGTCGGTGTGGCTATGCGCACATGTTGCTGCGCAGCTGCTCTGGCGTGATCACGTTTATAAACGCGTACAGCGCCAGGTCCTCCTGCAAAGCCACCGGGTACCGTGGGTAAGCTCGACGGGCGCGTTCCTGCAGGTCCCCAGCGAGGGCACCCCACGTCTCGTCCACCTTCCGCTGCCTCTTGCCGAGCTGGGCTCGCACTGCCTGTTCCCAGATGGGCTGCCCGAACCTCTGCCTGAGTGCTGCCACCAGCTGGTCGAAATCCCGCAGCCTCTCCCGCGGCTGGTCCAGCAGAACCTTAAGAGCATCCCCCTCCACCGCCAACATGAGGTGCATGGTGGCCTCCCCCGACTGCCAGTTGTTGAATTCTGTGGCAGGCTCCAAAGGCTCCTTCCCGCTGAAGCGAGGCAGCTTGACCCCTCTTTGGGTGCTCGCTTCCGTTTGGCCGCCTTGGCCTGCCGTTGGGGTCTGTGGGCGGTGTGTGCCCTGCAGCCCCGTGCGGGCATCGCCGGGTTGCCGCGGCTCTCTCACTGGCGTGTCGACGAAGACCCCTGCCAGCTCCATCCCGGCGTCCTCCTTCCTCTTACACATGTCCACATCCCACTCTCTGACACCAATGTGGTGAACGGTCGAGTCAGGAGACACCGGGACAGAGAATTCCATTTTTTGCTTTTTATTTTGATCAAACGCCAACACACAACACATACACTCCCACCCCAACCCTCGTAATTTTCCCTCCCGCTCTTTTTATACCCCTCCAAAAACCCCTTCTAGGTCCAGCTCGCCACAATATTTTGAAAGGAATCTAGACACAGTAGCAGAGATTAGTAGTAACAAGCTATAGAAATCATTAGCTCAATAGTTAAACTACTGTGTTCTGACCTGGACCCATGTCAGTTTTTTTTGTTGCCTTGGCTTATTCTTATTGTAATGGTTTCGAGGACCTGAGAGGAAACAAGGACCCTTTTCCCAGTAATGGCTTCACCCCCAAAGAGCCAGATGAAATAGTAGAATGATAGGACCCAACTGACAAACATGCAGACTGTTAAACATTGACTGACTAACTTGACTTTATATAAGGAGCACAAAGGACAATACAACATTTATTATTTTTTTCAAAAAGTGCACTCTACTTTTGTTTACTTTGTTGAACTGGTATAGTTAATATTAAATTTGAGTACGGATAAAGTACTTTTGACGAGTATGATTATCTTACGAGTAATACAAGTCAATATCTGTGCTCAGATTGAATAAAAATTCTCATTGGGTTGCTGACTCTGTGCTCACTCACACACAAAACTCTGAGGAGAAGAGAACAGCGCGCTCTATCTCTCTGTCTCTCCCTCAGTCACACAGGTTTGTGGGTTTTTTCCATTAACGTTTAGGGTTTCTTCAGCTTCAGGTTTGTTTTTTACTTTCGTTTGTAGTACTTACTTATTAACCAGTGGAATTTTGGTAAACTTGGTGTTTGTTCAGACGTGGTGCTTGATAGAATGCGATTCACGTCTCTGCATATCAGATAATTTTTTTTTCTTTTTTAAACCGTCAGCTGGCTCTAACCAGTTTTTTTTACTTCACACACTGAGTGTCTGACAGTGTCTGTTTCTTGCTGTATTTCATGAAAAAACATATTTAAAAATGAAGTAGTATAAAACTAGTGGTATAAAACTATATTACAATTTAATTAGCTACACACACACAAACACTCTCTCCCTCTCTCTGCTGGTCATCTGAGTTTTTTTTTACCGTCTGCTGGCTCTAACCAGTGACACTTTCTTGCTGTTTTTAATTTTTTTAAAAAGGTAGTTGTGGTATAAATAATATTAGAAATTAAGCTACACACACAAACACACACACATACACACACACACAGACACACACACACTCACACACTCACACATACCTGGTTTGGAAATAAAAAAATAAAAAAATCACACTGATCATAACAAAATTAAAAGTTAAAAAAAGAAAGTTATGTTGAGATGAAAACTCTTGTTCATTACATTTTACTTCACAATTGCAACAGCACATGTTGTATTCATTGTTGCAAAACTTGTTTTGTATACAGTTCGTTTGTTATCGTGACCAAAACCACTCATCTGAAGCTCAATGCTGATGCTGTCATGTAAATAGTTTTCTAATCAGCAATAAATATAACAATTTCTGATCAACTCATATCAATTGCATGCTTAAAATAACATACCGGTTAACGGCCGCCCATTTTAAGACAACCTGACCCACTTCCTGGTTAAATCCAGCCCACTTCCGGGTTAAGCCCTGCCCAGTCCGAATACAGATACAGATACAGATACAGGTAATGCTGTACTCACTCATCCCTAGTTAATATATGCAATTTGTTTTTTCCACATCTATTGTGTACATGTCCTCTGTTGTCAGACACCCTTGGCTCCTCCATGTGTTTGATCTGGCCCATATTTCCCCTCTATCCCCCTATTGTGTGCATACTATGTGCAAAGATGGCCTAAAGTAGCACTAACAGTAGCACAACCCACATGCCCATCACTAGTGTTACAGCAGTGCTACAGTTGCCCAAGCTTATCACTATCACCTTTGTGGATGGTCGTCCCTCTGGCCCTATTAACCCCCAAACCAAACACCTCCTCATGCACATTGGTGACAATTGACTATTTTTAAATTGGAGAAATGCGCTTACCACCAGTGCTCCAAAACATTCCTGGGTTTGTCATCTTGCCCCAGGGTGTGCCCATAGACCCCAAGAAACCTGGAAGCAGTAGCATCAAGGTCTCTACCCAGCGACTTCAAGCAGCTGCAAAGGTTTTTTCATTTTGCCAACTTCTCCAGATAATTTAGCCGCTGCTTCAGTTGAAGCACTGAAGACTGCATCTGCAATGCCTGGTAGAACCCAGGTTCTAATTTAACACCTTTCTAAAAAACAATAGTTATGCACTTTCCCCCTAAAACTATTTATAAATCTGAAAAAGTAAACATGTAGTATCTCAAGTGCAGCAATGGGTTAAATGTACCCGGCTCCAGTAGCCAATCAGCGAGTTTTACTTGGCCCCACCCCTATCCTTGTTCCGTCGCGATTGTCATAGCAACTCCCGGGTTTCCAGATAAAAAAGGAAAGTTCCATCGTGATTGACATGATTGATTTGTTATGTTCAATGATATTGTATGTTGCACCGGGGCAATTGGGAAAAAAGTTGTCTTATCACAACTTTGTACATGTATGAAGATGCTGATGACAGTAAAGGAAACCTTGAACCTTGAACATGGCAACTCCCTGGTTTTTCCGGAAAAAAAAAGAAACCAGCCCAGCATGGAAATTCTGCAAATGCCGCTGGTTATTGTACAGCAGCTGGTATGTGCATTAATCAAATTGTTATTTTATAAACTGTTAAAAGAAATGTTATTTTATAACTTTGTTACTGCTACAGATGTCGTGAAGGAGAGAAAAGAGAATTGTAAGGCATTTTCTTGATTTATGTGTACACTATGTGTGCAGTTTTAGTGCAGTTTCTCCTTTTAACTGGTGCAGGGAGAGACAGTTACGCACACTGAGCCATACCTCTAAGTTGCTACATATGTTTGGAATTTATGCAAATTTGACTGGGTTAAAATTGTATTTTGTATTTTATAATTTCATGTATTCCTGAAATTTGGTTTTTCTATTAACTAATGTAAATATGGTTTTTGAAACACATGAAAATTATATTCACCTTGAATGTACTTACAGCTCATGGCTGCAAATGAATACTTGAAAATTGATATTTTGTTGTACAACTGAGCTATTTGAAGACTTGATTTTATCTAATTAATACAAGGTATTGGTTAGAAATAATTCTTGAGAAGTTAGAAAGTGAAAAGGATTTATACAGTTTGTGTGAACGTATCTTATCTGACCTGGTTACAGGTCAGGTTTTTGGTGACACCATTAAAGACACGGGGGACATGGCCACGTACACACCATCTGTTGGAGCCCATGTCCCCAGATCTGGACACGATCCACTGATTTAAGACCCAGGAATTCCCAGTGTGAGCTGGGTGTCAAGCCGACCTGAATTACTGGTATTTAACCTCAGTCAAGTGAGGTATTCCCCAAGCCTCCTCCCTTGTGGATTGTGCAAGGGAATAAAGAGACTGATATGAAAGGGCCCCATCGTAGAAGGCTTGCATTTTACACGTAGGGTTTTGTTTGATTTGTTCTACTGACATGGGTTCAGAGCAGTCCTTAAGATACTTGAAGTTAGACACAAGCAGGCAAAGTCTGAGCCTGATGGTATTGTGAGGCTGCAAGTAAAGAACAGAGTAAGCAAGTTACAGAGGGAGAAGTCTTTTAAAATTGAACATCCATCTTCATCCTCCTTACCTGGAGGGTAGTTTCTGAAAGCTGGCTTGGTTGATCTTCCCCAACAGCCCCCTTATAAGCTACCAGTTGGGATTTGTAACAAGACAGATCATGACATTCTCATTCCTGCAAAATGTACAGTAGTACCAGAGTATTTATTAAATGATCGCTGTGCAGCTGGGTCATCTGAGTCACTCCAAATTTACCAGGCACAGAGAACTCCCAAAACCCTAGCTTAAACTATAATTTTGGTGAGTCCTCAATCCCACTTGAGTTGAAAGAATGCATCATTCAGCAGCTTAGCAGCATGCCCGATGTGTTTGCACAAAATGACTCTGACTTTCGCCGAACTGACAAGGCAACACATCACATAAAGCTCTCAGATGAAACTCTTTTTTTAACAATGCGCCAGACCAAAACACTCTCAAGACATCGAGGCAGCTAGGAAACACATCCAAGAGCTTCTTGATACAGGAGTTATCAGAAAGTCAGAGTCACCATTCTCATCACCAATTGTGGAAGTTAGAAAGAAGAATTGCCAGGTCTGATTGTGCATAGACTATAGGTGCTTGAGCCTTCAGATCATAAAGGATGCCTACCCTCTCCCAAAGCTAGAGGACAGTTTTTGTGCATTTAGTGGTTCCCAGTGGTTTTCTGTTCTTGACTTAAAATTTGGGTTCTATCAGATAGAAGTTGAAGAGGCAGACAAACCAAAGACTGCCTTTGTGTGTCCCTTTGGTTTTTGGAAAATCAATCGAATGCCGCAAGGAATGACGAATGCTCCAAGTACATTCCAAAGGTTGATTGAAAAACACATTGGGGACATGCACTTAAAGGATGTGTTAGTTTCCCTCGATGACTTGATTGTGTTTTCAAAAAACCTGGAGGAACATGAGGAAAGGTTGGTTAAGGTACTTTCCCACCTCAGAGAATTTCGTCTGAAATTGTCTCCTGAGAAGTGTGTCTTCTTCCCGACTTCAGTTTGTTATCTTGGCCATGTGGTGTCCAGAGATGGAGTTGAGAAGGATGCAGAGAAAATTGCTGCCAGTTCCAAAAAACCTGCGAGAGCTGAAATCTTTTTTCGGGTTTGCTGGGTATTACAGGAGGTTTGTCAAGGGATACTCAAGTATTGTGAAGCCCCTTCATTGTCTATCTTCTGGTTACCCACCTCCTCAAAAGGAATAAAAAATGAACTGTAAACTAGATCAGTACATAAATACAAAAGAGCCCTTTGGAGGATGGTGGATTCCTGCTTGCCAGCAAGCATTTGAGGTGATCATAAACAAGCTCACTTTTGCCACCCTGCTGGGCTTTACAGATCCTAAGAAACCCTATGTACACCACACTGATGCCAGCACCAAGGGATTTGGTGCTGTTCTGTACCAGGAGCAGGGGAACACCTTCGAGTGATTGGCTATGCGAGCAGAGGCCTGTCCAGGAGCGAGCTAATAATTAGAACTAAATTAGAATTATTGGCCCTGAAGTGGTCAGTCACTGAAAAATGTGATTACATATATGGAAATCATTTCACGGTTGTTACCGACAGTAACCCACTTACCTATATACTGACCTAAATACTGACCTCTGAAAAACAGTAACCCACTTACCTATATACTGACCTCTGAAAAGCAGCATTATCCACATTTTCTTTTGAGCTTGTTTACTGGTCTGAAAAGCAGAATAGGAATGCAGATGAACTTTCCTGTAGACCTCAGTTCACGAGAGACCACCTCTGTAACCCAGAAGGCATTGATGTAGTCGACCAAGTGGTTGTACAAGCAATCTGTGAGCGACAGCTTTTCTACAGCATCAACAACAATGATGGTAGTATTGATTAGGGCAGATCAGCCACGCGGGTTGTGGCTCAGTGGTTAGAACACTCGTCCTGCATTTAGAAAGTGAGGGTTTGATCCCCAAGACCGACAGCAACCTCTGAGTTACTGAGTGCAGAGTGTGTGGGTTCGATCCCCAAGACCGACAGCAACTGAGATACTGAGTGCAGTACCATTCTCACACGCTGCTCCCCGAGTGACGGACTGCTGCTTCACTTGGTGAAGTGGTTAAATGCAGAAGATGAATTTCATGTTGTTCTCACTGTGTTTAGTGGTGTGTTCATGTGGATCACTTTCACTTTTTCTCCAGAAAATCTCTTAATACCTGAAGGTTAAGAAAGTCTTATCAGTCAAGTAGAATAGTAGTTTCTGCCGTGGATGCTGAGCTAGTGTTGATAGTTTAAACCAGTTATGGTCATTGTGTTTTTTTATTTTTATTCAACCAATTTTATGGTTACAGTTGTTCAGCCTATTTTGTGGTTAACATTTCATTGTCAAATGGACATTTTCAAAACAGGGCTACTAACTCATTGTTGAGCTTCCCTGAGACGGTTTCTGACAGTTTGTGCAGAAATTGTTTGGTTATGCAAATCAATTGTTTCAGCAGCTGTCTGTGTGGCTGGTCTCAGACAATCTTGGAGGTGAACCTGCTGGATGTGGAGGTCCTGGGCTGGTGTGGTTACACGTGGTCT
>JBBMFX010017297.1:0-12611 GCA_037832545.1 Rhabdalestes septentrionalis | reverse complement strand
AGACTGCTGCTCAGTGGCGGTCACTAGCGTCTTGAGCTGAAACTACGCTAAGAGACAGCTAAAGAGTGGTCCGGACCTTACGAACGTGGGACGTACATAAGATATACTTAGTGTACGAACGCTTCGAGAACCAGCCCATAAAGTTAGGAGAGAGGTTAAGGTGAAATTAAGACCTACTTAGCGATAAGAAGCTTTCGAGAAACTGGGCCTAGACCTGCAGCATCATTCTGCTGCACTGATCACTCTCTAAAGATTTCTGTACTTTGGGTATAGTATTTAATTCTATTCTATTGGTTTTTTTAGGCATTTTACTTTGCACTGATCAGTTTCTGTTGTCACAAAGCAAATTTCCCACTTGTGGGACTAAAAAAGTTTTATCTTATCTTATCTTAGTTCAGTCGAGTCCTGTAGTCTAGCCCAGAGCGCTGCAGTCCATTCCAGACTGTTGTAGTCCAGTTCAGTGTGTTGTAGTCCAGTCCAGAGTCTTATTATACACTCCAGAGTGTTATAGTACAGTCCAGAGTGTTGCAGTCCGGTCTAGCATGCTGGAGTCCAGTCCAGAGTGCTTTAGTTCAGTCCAGCATTCTGGAGTCCAGTCCAGAGTGTTGAAGTCCAGTCCAGAGTGCCACAGTACAGTCCAGAGTGTTGTAGTCCAGCACAGTGTGGTTGTAGAGGTGCTTTTACTGTGACAGTGTGGAGGAAAACAGGACAGGTAAATATGCAGGCAGTGTCTGGCTGTGACTCACTTGTTCTGGTGTTTGGACCCCTGCAGATGGGACTGATACTGAGCCACAGAGTTCAGAGACACACTGCAGATCTCACAGGTCCAATTCTGCTTCACTCCTGAAGACACACAAACATAATACAATTTATAAAGTGTTTTTTTATTAATGGTTGTCAGTCATAAACATCTTAAAATAATCATATACTAAATGTACTAAATAGAATTTGCAACTGGAGCAAAAAGAAGTAACAGATTGTCAAATTTTAGTGTGGAACACCAGCACACAAGCAAAAAACTCATACAGGAGGAATAACTTTTTAAATAAAACTGAAGGGTTAGGTGGACTACAGGCTGTGAGGGTGTGGTTGAGAGTGATCTTGTGTAAAATACAGAAGAACAGCTCATTCTTCTCTGTAAAGTCCTGGCGAATCTTCTCTCCTCCGGGGATCAGCAGGGCAGGATTACAGACAGCCCCGCTGCCCCACTCATCAATACATAATACGCCTGCCTGGGTAATCAATACAATAAAACCCAGGCCTACATCAGCGTTTCTCCCCATCTCTCACCACCACTCCATTATTACCAACCCTACCCCCCCAATGAAGCTGACCTCTTTAGTTTTAGTGCTGGAGCTATCGAATAACGCAAGCGCATACCCCACCAATTCCATTTACATTTACAGCATTAGTCAGAAGCTCTTACCCAGAATGACTTTTATGAGAATTTTATGGTCCACAATAAAACACATCCTCACACCAGTAAACCCAATAAGCTCAGGCTTACAATTAAGAGCTATTAGTAGACAAAGACTGAGGTGAAGTTAGTCCTTCTCAGATCACAGAGAGGAACCTCCAGGACCATCTCAGTTCAGACAATAAAGGGTGATTCAAACCATCCAGCAAATTAGAGTTGGTTACAGTAGGGCAATGATGAATGAAAACTGATGGATCCTGCAGAAATTAGTCACACCTGTGTCAGATGTGTGACCAGAGCGTGTGTTTTTTCCCCCAGATTCACTCTCACAAGGTTGACTGCTACATATTACACCCTACTCATAGAGAAGTGTCTTTGTGACTCAACTTGAGAGTGAATCCACCTGGTCCACCGTAGTGCGTCGATGTGGGTCGCTACGCTGCAGGATCATTCGTTAGTGTGTTAGTAATTTGTGCTGAATAATGAAAGTAATTAATGAAGAGGCTACCAGCATCAGCACTAAAGACAATTAAAAAAAAACATGAATTCAACCAGATCATGAAATCTCGCAGTGGAGAAGCTGCTTCAGGTCCACTGTGCCCAGTATAGAATGTGCATTAATGTTGAATTAGGATTGACTTATCAATATGTGGAAAAGCATTTTAAGGGATGGTTACAGTGTCTTCTGTCAGGGGGTGTTTATAATATTTGGAAGTGAGTGGGCAGTCAGTTCTTGAAGTACTTGTTGGAAGCAGAAAAACGGGTAAAATAGTTCTAGACAAACCCGAGTACTACAGCTCTGGTGTACAGATACCTATGTGATAATAATCCATATATCAGTGGTGTAGTAGTGTCAGCTATTACAGGTTCATAGGGTTTTTGTGGGATTTTTATAAAGTGTCAGGGTGCGTGTATTTGAGCCCCAGTGGAAAATTATTCCATGTACACAAACACTCACACACACACACTTTTCCTTGTCATGTACCGCTGCTGTGGTGTGTGTCCAGGTGTTCCCCCAGCTGTGCCATAATTTCTGCACGTGCCGCATTCCTCCTGTGTTTTTTGCCACTGTAGTGCTGTTGTGCCATATCGGGGTTGTTAAAGCAGGCCTGGCACATGAGGCAGAACCGCAGGGATGGAGGATTCGGACCAAGGGGATGGACCCCGGACTCCTCAGTCTCCCCCGACTCCAACCGGCCTGAAGAGTCTATAGAAAAAACACAGAGAATTAAATGCAATGGCCCTTATTAAAGTGATGCAACAACGCCTCGCTTTAATATAAGAACTCATACAATCTCTTCAGTACAAGAGCTCAAATGATCACTTTAGATCAGAATGTGTTAAAGCAAGCGTTTGGGATATTTTAAGCAGTTGAATTAAAATTGTGGTTTGGGCTCTTGTATTAAAGTGATGGTTTGGACTGTAGTATATAAGTGGTGGTTTGAGCTCTTGTACTGAAGTGATTGTTTGGACGCTAGTATTAAAGCGATGGTTTGGACTATAGAATTAAAGTCATAGTTTGGGCTCTTGTATTAAAGTGATGGTTTGGGCTCCTGTATTAAAGTGATGTCTGGGCTCTAGTATTAAAGTTATAGTCTGGGCTCTTGTATTAAACTGTTTTTTTGTCCAGACTATGGTTTTAAGATGCTCAACTGCTATTTACTATCTGTCAGAGATTAAACTGGGCTCTGCAGGGAGGCAGACTGAGCTTTTTATTACTCTCTGATTAATCTGGACTGGTTTAATCTGAAGTCGAAAGAAAGGAAATAGCCATCGGATATTTTATTTAGATTAATAAGACAGCTTGTGGTGTTTTAAGCTGGGCAATATTTCACAGTATAGAGCAGTGGGCGACAGTGGGCAACAGACGCCAGCATTAATAACGCTTATTAACAGCACACTGACATGCAGATGTGATTACGCAGACATGTGTGCCTTCCAATCAGACTCTCCTGTCAGTGAGTGCTGGTGGAGGAGCAGCTCAGGCCGATCTGGTGTCAGCTGGAGGTGCGTCAGGGGCGCCAGGTCTGTATTAGCAATGCAAAACATCCCCGGGCCTTTTCTTAATGAGCCATGTGATAGGACTCTAA
Source organism: Rhabdalestes septentrionalis (assembly GCA_037832545.1). NCBI lineage: Eukaryota > Metazoa > Chordata > Actinopteri > Characiformes > Alestidae > Rhabdalestes > Rhabdalestes septentrionalis. Next base: position 9,104 of record JBBMFX010017297.1, on the reverse strand, counting down.
TATGATGAGTACGTTTCATGGGTGGATAAGATAATTTGTCTCTGTGTTGCACCTTCTCTTATGGATGAAGGTAAATGGGCCAAAGTGTTTTATACCGTTTCTAGCTAATTATGTCCTAAAAGACAAAATAATTCATAAAGTGGTGACATTCTATCTCTTAATGAACCATTAGTATGTATCGGTGTGTAACGTGGGGTAGTGTAGTATTAGCGTGTAATGCAGGGTAGTGTGTAGTATTAGTGTATAGTGTGTAGAAATGTGTGTTATTTGCCTGTTTTTGTATTGGTTGTTTCTCCCAGCAGTAGTTTCAGCCTCTTTGCATGGATTTTGCCCTGATAGTGTGATCGTGCCACCACAGCCGATGTGAAGGACATGTTACACAATGTGCAGCACTTATTCTTATCCACATCTCCATCATCACTGCCCTAAATACACACACATACACACACATGGCATGGGCAATTATCTGTGTGGTTAGAACATTTATTTGTTCAGAAATGTAGTAAACATATATAATACAGTTAATAACACAGCTATTGCATTAAAATGTTGAATCTGCTTTGTTCTGCTTAACAAAACCACAAAAAACAAGAATACCTAGATCTTTGGAAGTAAAATATGAAGAAATGAGGAGTGGCTGGAGTCGCATGCACACTACTGTGTATTGTAATTGTATGTGTTGGTCAGGGCAGGGCAGCCTGTAGAAACTCACTGGATTGGCAAACAGAGTAAAACACAGCCGTGGCTAAAGAACTAAAGAGATGACAGGCTCATTAACAACCTTCAAAACACAAAAGCTCAGTTCAGTTTTGAAAAGAAAGATGTGACACTGTTTGTTGTTTTTTATTACATATAATCAAACTGCTACCCAGCTCAGTTTGCTGATTTCAGAACGAAACATGGCTTCTGTAGGTGATAAATGTGTTTCTGTTGAGTCTTAAGTAGACTAAAGTGCACTTGAGGGTTTAAGTGAGCTGGCTGTTTTTGTTTGAAAGCAGTTCTTTAATCCATTTTCAATGCCCATGGGTATTTTTCCATCCATTTTCAGGCATGCACATTGGAAAACAAGCTTATTTATTTTCTTGCAGAAACATATTCCAGATAAACCCAGATGCCCATTAAACCCAGACAGACTGGAGGCTGTCTGCAGAGCCCCAACATCTTCTAAAGGTGAAGGATTTTATGTTCACAGCACGGTCTTGTTGTCGGACCTTGTCATCCATCACTCTTGTATATTTCGCCTGAGCGGATTTCGTGAGATTACCGTGGGGCTGAGGATTTATTCCTCAACTCTCACTGCAGCACCATCAGATCCAGCACTGGGCTTCAGCACTTAGATCCCTATGCTGATATAGAGTAGCGGTCAAACATTTGGACACAACTGCTCATAAAAAACGTTTCATCATTATAAGAGCCAGACATCAAAGCTTTAAAACAACAAATTTTAAACAGAAATATTGGGAAACAGAGCTAGTTGACACTAACTAGGAGAATATGTTGAAAATCTCCACCCAGATTATCCCCCCCAAATATTCACTATTTTAGGAACCGTTCTTCAGGCTTCCTGAATGACTTTCATAGACTCACATTTTCAGTCCAGTCCCTGAACCTGATATACGAATGTACGAATTTATGTATCATTCAAGCATTCAGCAAAGGGTCTGGTAATGGTTGCTGGAGTGTGGGGGGGTGGGGCGCAGCACTTTACATTCGTTAGGTTGGATAGCTGCGCTCCTTTCTATTCCCTTGTAGTCTGGGAATAAAAAAGTTGCAGGAAGCACACTGCCCTCTATATCTCGTGTGAAACTAATTATTTTTTAAATGTGCTGGAATGGTTCTGGCACCCTTGGTGCCTGATTGGGGAGGGGTGCTGGAGGCATTCCCCAACCTTCTCCAAGAGCTTCCTTTGGCTGCATAATTACATTGAGTATACCAGAAAATATATCAGACAGAAAACACAGAGTATGTACAAACATTTAAACAGCCCTGCTCTACCGACATGTTTAGTTCATTTTCTAAGAGACATTACACATTACACAATATATTATACTTTAACAATTTAGGGTTAGATTTAGCAAGCAAACAGTCATTCTAATGTATTAAAATGTGAAGCAGTATGTCTCTGTAGAAGATTTATTAAGAATTGACTACATTTATTAGCTGCTCACATTCTAGTTTGGATCTATGCATGCTGTTGGGTGTTTATGTGTTTGTTTCTTTAGACTGACTCACGTTGTCTGTGCGAAGCTTCTTGGCCGGACAGCCTCCGTCCACAGGATGCAGCATGTAGTACAGCCGGACTTTATTAGCATGTTTTCGACTCTGGAAGAGATTGAGGGGGGCGTGAGACAGGTAAGACTAAAATCATTTTTAACCCCTTCAAATCTTAAACATTCTTTATCACCAGGAACAGCGAGAGGATCAGAATTTGCTCCAACTGCCCTGCTAGTGATGCCGTTGAACACTGTAGATATCATCTGATGCAGATGAAATTGTCAGCTACAGCTTCATTCAAAGGTTGGTCCTCTGAAACTTTTTTAATGAGACAAAACATTTGTTTTGAATGAATCAAATTGTGCTGATGTAATTAAAATGTGTCCTTCACATTTGCTGTGAAATGACTTACTGTGAGATCAACACAGTAGTGATGTGAAGATCAGGGCTTTCTATGACCTACACCTGCCCACACTGTTCTTAAAACCTGACCCCAAAAATAACAGTTAATTTACCCCCTTAACAATTTCCCCCAGGATCAATAAACTTTTCTGATTTTGAACCTGACCCTCAGTGTTTTGTAAGTCATTTAATATGTAGTCAGAACTCTCACACCTGCAAACTAATGATCCATGCATTACTACAACTCTCATCCTATCAGCACAGATTTTATTGCATGAAAAGCCTTAAACCCAGGTTATGTCATGTATGATGATGACACTAGCATTTACTTCCCTCTTTGCACTGTGAAATTTTTCTAAATTAGTGCCATGTCCCAGGATGCGGCCGCCAGAGGCGACCACAGTTAAGTTTGGGTCTGGGGGCTTTTATTATGAATTGGTGGTTTTTTATTATGAACCTGGGTTGTCGGTCCACCGTCATGCTTGGGTAGTGTTGTTCCAATCTCCTGTATCCTGTACTTATGTTCTGTTAGGCCCTCGTGTTTTGGCATTATTAATAAAGTATCACAAAATGGAAGTCTGTGTATGTGCCTGCCTTCAATGGAAGGATAGAGAGGGGACTCATGACAGATGGGCCGACCTACAAAATGAATGGCGCAGCAGACCGGGCTTTGAGCCCATGGAGAAATGGGGGTTTGTAGAGAGTGAGGCAAGCTGAACTGAGCTTGGGGGTGAACTGACGAGGGCAGAGCGGGAGGGGCAAGGCGGAAAATCTGTGGCTTGGAGCAAAAAGGAGACATGATTGTCCAAAGCAATCACATCTCCCACCTGTTCCCCAGCAGCCAGAGAAGTTTGCGGCTTCGTCTGACAGTCCCGCACACAGTCTGAGTTGCCCCCTGAGGCGAATTTCCGCCAGGAAATGCAAGCTTCATTTGTGGCTACCTCGGGTCTGAGGACCAGGGTCCCGGCAAGCAGCTAAGGCCCCAAATCAGGTATTAGGGCTAGGACTGGCCCCAGTAGCAGCCCCGAGGCTAACCCCACTTATAGCCCAGAGGCTAACCCCAGTAGTTGCCCAGAGACTAAACCCGATAGCAGCTAGCATAGAAGAGGCCACAGAGGGGACAGCTAACATTTGCCTAAAGGCCCTAGGGAGGGGTAGCTGTGGCTCAGTGTCCCAGAAGGGGCTGTCAGTCTACCTTCATGCTTGGGGAATGTTGTTCCAGTCTCCTGTATCCTGTGCTTATGTTCTATTGGCCCTCAAGTCTGTTTCTAAAGAATTACAAAATGTGCTTGAGTTCAATGCCAGGAGAAAGAGGGGCAATTAGCCTTTTTTTTTTAATTATTTGACAGTTTTATCCATATAAATCATGGGAATAAAATGTATCCTAGCCTATTATCATGACAATTAGCCTATTAAAACAAACAATTTGACAGTTTTATCCATATAAATCATGTGAATAAAATGTATCCTAGCCTATTATCATGACAATTAGCCTATTAAAACAAACGATTTGACAGTTTTATCCGTATAAATCATGTCAATAAAACATCCTGTTTATCCCAGCTGCATGTGTGATTATGTCTAGACAGACAGTGTTATACATTAGTAACATCAACAGCAACTTTATTGGCTGGGAGGCCGAAGAGGATACTATTGCATAAATGTAATCTTTATTGATAAGAGTTTCTGCAGAGGAAAATGAGAGGAAAATATGAAGAAGACTTATGTTTTTGAGATGGATGAAAACAGTCCTAATTGAACGGTTAAAGGAAAGAGTTTTTCAAAAAGAGGGTCTAGATTATGGATAAGAGGGGTGGAATGAACAGTGATGCAATCAATAGTAAGAGAAAACTGTGATGTGATGTAACAAGAGATTTTGGACCAATATAAAAGAGATTTCTAGTAGGTTACTGTAAGAACATTTGCTTGCATTTAGGATTTAAATTCATAAAGACAGTTCGAGAGGGTGACATAAACAGCACTACTGGTGGAAATATAAATCTGGAGCCAAGTTTGCAAATTGTATGACCCAGTGAGAGGATATGGAGAATAAATAAGAGACAGCTGTTAACACTACTGAATTGCTAACTGTCTGAAAGGTAAAGAACACAACACAGACTCTGTAATCAAGAGAGACAAAGCAAGGCAGGTAAGAAGAACTGAATAATTGTGTCAAAAGCAGTCGTTCAGTTTAACAGATTGAGAATAGTGAGAATCTTACACATCTCATCACTAATACTGAATAAATCACATTTCAAATAAAATGTTCCTCTTACTCCAAGTTATATTTGCTTCTACACTTTTAGCACTGGACCTACGAGGCTAATGAAAAATGTTAACTGCTATCTTCACACACTCTGAGAGTGTGTGTGGGTGTTCAGTAATCTCTAATAGGCTTGTTTATATCGTTCCTGACTCTGCATGCCTCACTGCTGTAAAATAAAATAATTAGATGCTAATTGATGGGGTACAAACTTTTTAGTCAGAGAACCACATAAACAGGTCTATTAGAGATTACTGAAAACCAAATTTACTGAATCTGTGATGAATTAACATAGTTAGCATGCCAATTGGTGGGATATAAGTATAATTACTTGTTAGCTCCATTAGCCCTGTAGCTCCAGCACTAAACCTAAAGAAGTAAACTAAAGATACTGAACATGTCTTGGCTGACTAGCCACATTTGTGGTAAATGTTCATTAGGTCATTTTACTTCAGTAAAAGAGAGAAGACATGTAGCTCCTGTGAGGTCCTCATTCATCACTACTCCCTCCTCCAGCAGCTGAATTAAAGTGGTCATATCAGCAAATACACACATACACACCCACACCATCCAGTATTGATCGGTGTGTTGCGAGCAGATGGTGGAGAAACGCCCAGCTGACCAGACAGAGTCAAGAGGTCAGAGTTATTTATCTCAGCCACTGATATTATATCTCCATAAAGGCACTGAAACCAGCTCCTGAGCTGCAGGCCCAAACCTGCTATGATCCAGGAGAATCAAAAGACTGTTGGGCAGGAAGTTTTTAGCCTAGAAAAGAGCTGAAACCATTCGACAGCTGATGAAGAGAAAGCATTTAAGTTCCAGAGCTGTTCTGTTTCTGTAGTTGGTACACCATTTTAAGTCCTGAGTCCTGAGGAAAATGCAAACTTTATGCTGCTCCTTGGTATCGATGCTGTATTGCTAAATGGTTCATACGGTGTTTCAGGTGGATGTCTGAAAATTGCCAAGCAGCTGCTATGCTATGCCAGATGATTTTTGGAGTAATATTGGTAGTTAGCATTTGGAGGTGGTTGTTATGGTGTGTCTGGTATGGTGTGCCAGTTGGTTGTTCAGGGGTTAAATTGTTGTTTTGTTACTCAAGATAGTTGTGAGGATATTGTCAGGTAAAACAGGTCAACAGGTTAAAATAATTAGAGGTAAGTTGATGTGGGTTGTGTAGTGTTTTTCTTGCGGAATTCAAATCTGTGTTTAGTTTTTCCCTAGCATGTACAGTTTTTTGTGATAAAGCTAGTTCTACATTGCATGACAGTTGGCATAATTAGCATATAATAATCACATTATCAGCATTTTTGAAGAAACAGTGGTAGCTGACTGACACTGATCATTATATATATGCCACAGTATGCACCTATCTGACTTCACACTGAAAATATTGAAACAGTTACTTGATTGGTGCCTGTGGTTTTATAAAAAAAAATGCATGCAAGTCTATTACAAATTTAATATTACTCATAATTTATTGATGTGACTAAACAAAGTTTAATATTTGCAATGATGTCCCAGGTGGTTCCTAGAGTTTTGTGTTGCTTAGTGGTTCCTGTTGTATCCTAGGGGGTTACTAGGGTGTTGATAGTGTATTTATATCATGGTAACATGTAAGGGATAAACAAACATGTGACCTTTTGATACTAAGGGAAAAACAATCCAACTTTTTACCATCGTCAGTTGGAAACTGTACATTAAATCAAAAAGCTGTATGTAAGTAAATCCACACAAATCAGTCCAGAATGTGTATAAGGTACCAACAAGGAGGAGCTATAAGGGCGAGTTTCCAATAAGTGGCCTGTGAGTGCATCATAATCAGCAGTGTAAATGAACAGTGTGAGGAGAGTACCTCATAGTGTGCGACTCTCTGGGACTCTGAGATTAGCTGGGCGCTGCAGACGCGGCAGTAACTCTCCGTGAAGAGAGATGGGTCCAAATCTTTAGACTTCATTTCTTACAAGGAGAGAAGAAATCACAGATTAGCTCAGACTGGATTAAAGAACAATTCACAAAATAAAATAAATCGATATGGAAATCGCATCACAACACTTTATCAGTTTGTATTGATTTTTTCAACCTCTACCATCTATCTATGTATCTGTCTGTCAGTCTGTCTGTCTGTGTATCTATCTATCTAGTAACCAAGTAGCCGGTGGATTATATTAATATTGTATTATATACATTTGTTATTACTATTGTTGTTGTTGCTGGTGGTGGTGGTAGTGGTGGGGATTTTTGTTATTATTTCTGTTGTTTAAATTATTGTTTAAATTATTATTCATTGACATTTTTGTTTTTAAATGCTCCTCAGCCTGTGTGTATGTTTGTGTGTGTATAAATGCATTAAAACATTGTAAACGAGAGAACTTTGTAGAAATGAAAAGAGAACAGTCACGCGCAACCGAAGCATGCGCAGCATCCGCATGACCCCCACGCACGGCACGCGGGACTTGTTGAGTTTCAGCGCGCGAGCCCTCATTGTGATATGTGTATCTAAGTTTTAATTGCTTATCAGTGATTAGTGATGGTTGATAATGAAGTGATGAGTGAATCTTCTTACCTACAGCGCAGGTGCGGGAAATCCGCGTGCTCCCACTCGCCTCTGCTCCTGCACGCGCCCCTCGCAGCACTGAAGCGCTCATCTCCAAGCGCTCGTCTCTGTAGTAAACTGGATACAGCCACGGGGATGGGTAACCATGGCAACCTTAAACCATCCTTTATTGAAAGTAAACACATAAATAAAAATAATACCAGAACATCTCAAAAACGAAGGAATCCAATTTCCAATTAAAATACAGCATAATAATTACCTAATAAATGTTATTATTAAAGCTATATATATTGCTAAAACACTTTTTCTTGTACTATGTTTTATTGATTTAGCGCTGTGATATTTATATAAAATTATTAGATTTATTACCCATTGTAGAATATATCATTGTAAATTTTAGTCATAATCAACCATTTGTGGTTCAATGTGATAGTAACACCAGCAGTTGGGATTCGAACCAACAACCCTCTAATTGCACTACTGTTATACTATAAGAGCTCTATAGTGTTTATAGTGCTTTAATAACAGGTCTATGGTGCAAATAGGGCTATTATAACAGGTCTATATCGCTATGAGCTATTATAACACATCTGTGGTTGTAATAGAACTATCACAACAGGTCTGTGGTGCTAATAGGGTATTTATAACATGTCAGTAGCACTTATAAGATTATGAAAACAACTCTATAGTGCTAACAGTTCTATTATAACAAGTCTATTGAGCTAATAGGAATATGATAACTATACTGCTAATAAGGCTATTATAACAGGTATATGGGTCCAGTAAGGCTATTATAACAATTTGGTGGTTTTAGGGATATTATAACAGGTCTATGTTGCTAACAGGTCTATGGCAACAGAACTATGGCACTAAAATGGGCTAAGATGTTTTTATCATATAAGACCATTTGTGGGGTAAGGCTTTCAATATTTTGGAAATAAAATCTTTTATCCAGAACTCTACAGTGTCGAGTCTGTGTGTGCCTGTGCCTGTGTGTGAGAGAGAGAGGTGAACTGGTGATTTGCCTCATGCTACCCTCTCCTGGTCACCCTTCCTCAGTGCAGCCATTGGAGCTGTCAATTGACTTTTTATTTATTTATTTATTTATTTATTTATTTATTTATTCATGTATTTATTTATTTATTTATTTATTTACTTAAAATAGTTTTAGACCTGCAAAGGATGAGTGCTGCATTCAGAGAATGAGTGTATTCAGAGAAGAGAAGAGGAATAAAAAGTGCCATTATCACGCAGCTGAATAAACATTGCTGTAATTCACTCAGAGTCAAACAACGTTCTGGCACGAAAAGGGAAAAAACATCAGTTACCAATTGGAGTTTTTATTTTCCAGATTTTCTCTTCACGGTGGATGAACCCACAGAAGATATCCAGGTGGACCGGTTTCTCGGGGCCTTCAGAGATTTAAATGAGCCAGATTTGAAGCTGGGAAGGAGAAAACCGAGTAAAACACAAGAGTGTAAAATAAATAAACCCCTCATGCTGGAATATGCAATTAACATATTTAAAACATTCCTTAACTGCATAAACAATACAATTACATGTTCAAACAGTAGCAAATATATAACCAGTTCAGGATTTGTAAATTAGTACACACACACGCACATGTATATATATATATATATATATATATATATATATGTGTATATA
>JBBMFX010017257.1:0-12612 GCA_037832545.1 Rhabdalestes septentrionalis | reverse complement strand
CCTGATGGGAGTGGATCGAGTGGAGACGTGGTTGGTTTGCTGGACGTCAGAAGCAGTGACACCTCCTCAGGAGAGAGAGGTGTGAAGGCGTCAAACAGAGCAGCATGGTCAGGTCTTGAAACAGCAGGCAGCATGGTGGTGGGGGGGAAGGACCTTCTGATGTTGATCTTCTCTTCGAAGAACTTCGCGAAGTCTTCTGGTGAGACATCGGGGCACATTGTGGTGAAATTAGAAAAAGGTAAGATTATTTCTTGGCCATATTATAGTTTCAGAGATCTTAAGGAACAGAATTATTAGCAGTCTTATAAGGGAAAAAGATATATTTTTATAGTTGATTTGTTCTTTTATGGTAAAGGTAGCAAATCAAGCTAATGAAAGTAAAATAAGCTAATTACTATAAAATAAAATAAAAAATCTGTTCTTAAAATGTATTGTTCTTAAAATGATTACTACTTGCCCTATAATAGCACATGGTTTGTAAAACAAATTGTTTTCTTTTTGTTTTTCAAGTAACTGATGGATTTTAAAAAATTCTATGACGGAGGACCCCACACTTTTACCAGAAAATCCTCGAGATTCTGATGCTGATCTGAGTGATGGTGATGACCAAACTGCTGATCCTGATTATCTGCCTACACAAGCAGATGAGTGTGGGGACACTTCTTTTGATTCCATGGATGAGGGGGGATTGCTTCAACAAGCTCATCCACTAAACCACGGCCCCAAAAAAGAGGAGAAAAGGGAAAAGCACCCTAAAAAGTTTCCTTCACACAACCAGTTGACACCCTTGAGTCTCATTCACCTCCAGGTGCCAAAAAAGTCACCAGAAGAACCTGGAAGTATAAAGACATAGAAGCATTCCAGGTTCCAGATTCAAAGTTTGAACCTCCTGATACAGAAAAAACAATTTACCGGTACTTCAAAACACTCTTCACTGATGAGATGATTGAACATATTGCCAGACATCCCAGTCTGTTCTCTGCCCAGGAGATCCAATCAAGACCAGCCCTGCAGAGATTGGGAAATTCCTGGCAATTTTACGCTTCATGGGTACTTTCAACTTTCCAGCCATGGAGGACAACTGGCACCATGACTCACATTTCAACTTGATAGCTGATATCTTGCCAAGTAAGAGATTAAAGCTTTTACATCGGTTTGTTCATGTTAATGATAATCAGCAGTTGATGGCAGTACCGACCGATTCTACAAAATCCGCCCTCTTTTTGAGATGCTTCGTGAGCAGTGTCTTCTAATCACATCTGTTTTTCAGCACAGTGTTTATGAGGTCATGGAGGCATAAAAAGGTACCAGAGCTGGCTCTCTCTGCCAGTATATTGCCAACAAGCCAGACAAGTGGGACTTTAAATTGTTCTGCCGGGCCAGTTCATGTGGTATCGTTCATGACCTACTGCTCTATCAAGGGACATCCATAAATTTCAACATTGCCCTAACTGAGCAGGAGGAGGCACTACCGCTAGGGGCCAAACTGGTGACAACATTGTGCAGAAGTATATCCCTGGCAAGATTTTCGGTCGTCTACTATGACAACTACTTCACTGATTTTGACTTGGTCCAGAACCTGCACAAAAACCTGGGTATCAAGTGCATTGGCACTGTCCACCAAATCACATGGGTGGAGCAACCTTGAAGACAGATAAAGAGCTGATGAAGGAAGATGAAGAGCTTTTGACTACAAATCTGTTGAAGCGCTGATTGCAGTGAAATGGTTTGACAAGTAACTTCTAAGTAACGCCTGTGGGATCATGTCTCTTTCAAACGCTGGAGCAAGGAAGACAACACAAACATTGCTCTCCCATACCCATCACTCATCCCAGCCTACAATCAGCATATGGGAGGCATTGATCTTTCTGACATGCTGGTACACATGTATATGACCCCCCTCAAATCAAGGCGATGGTACTTCCCACTTCTTGGATAGATTCTTGACCTGTAAATTTCAAATGCATGGCTGGTCTACAAGAGAGACTGTGGCCTATTGAATGAAACACCACTGCCTCTCAAAAAGTTCCATCTGGCATTTGCCCAAAGTTTGGCCTTTGTCAACAAAAGGGGACACAAAGTTGGCTAACCATCATCATCCTCTCCACCACATATCTCATCTCAGAAAAAAAACAACACTCCAAGGCACACACAGCCGCAGCCAGTTGTGCATTACGACAACCATGCCACTTCACTCTGAGAAGCAGGCACCCTGTGTCCAAAGGGTGTTTCAAGATGGAAATGCCAGAAATGCAATGTTTTCCTGTGTTCAAAAGCAAAACAGGAATGCTTTGTAGCGTACCAGAAAATAATGTGCATCAAATAACCATATATAGGAAAAAACTGTGCAGTTGAACTCCAGATTAAAAAAACATTAGTGCGGTTGAACCAAAAGCCAAAACATATTTGTGCTGTTGCACAACCAGCAAGTTCTATTTATTTCTTAAGAAACTTAGCATTTTATTTGAGTTTTCTTAATATTTTGTTATTTGTTTTGTTATTTGTAAATGCATTTAATTATTTTATTATGAACTGACTTCTCAACCATTTGGTAGAGGTCTATTACTAAAAAATTGTAGGGTCTGTTTTTAAAAAAAACCTAAAAGAATTCTTGTTATTGTTGTTCTAAGAAAATAAAAAGTGCAAACAATACGTTTTTCATTGTTTTTTTCTCAATATGGACCTCAAACTTCTGTGCTATCAAGGACGTTAATCTTAAAAACATTCAAGTGGAGCGAAAGTATCTGACTGACAATTTCTCCATCTGTACTCCAAAAGGTGAAAGGAGATGTGAAGCAGCATAAAAAAAAAACAAATGCTGTTTTTGAGAATCGAGCACACATATTCATAGGGAAGCCCAGGGGCCTCATTTATAAAACTCATCCTGAACCTGTACTTACACCCGAAAGACGAAAATGGCGTACGCAAAGGAAAAGTCAGATTTATGAAAACATGCGCAAGCCCAACTCCAAGCAAATTCAGCTTTATAAATTGTACCCCACCTGGGATTGTTCGTACGTGGATTTTGCCACACATTCCGCGCTCGAGATACCCCCATTCAACCACACACAAATGCACACATGCAAATCACCTCATGAATATTTAAGCCCCCAATGTAAACCTAAAAAAAAGCATCATGGCAGCCAAAGGGAAAAGATGAGAAATTTCTATGAAACCGAAAAACTCAGCAAACAATATGACATTGAAATGACGTCTTTTTAGACCTCTTGACCTACCGCAGAAAAGACGTCTTCAGAATCAAAGTTTTTATGACATCTTTTTTAGACGTCCACTGGATGTTCAATTACGACAACTACAAGACGTCTGTATAAAGTGAAAATACGGTCCGGAAATGGTTGGTGTGGAGGTCGTTTCAACGTCACACATAGACTTAATTTAGACATAATTTATGTATTTACAGCTTTATTAATTACAAAATAATCCCCACTATATTTTCTAACACTCATGTTTCACCCCAATAACTTATCATTAAGCAAATTCAGTACAAAAAGACACAGTATTCCAAATACATTTTTATTGGAAGTATCTGATCAGATAACAGACCTCCCCGTCTCCTTCTGTCTTACATTACAACAAAAATAAACACATTTCAGGCAAACAGTAAACTTAAACAAGACAATTATTAACTTAGTCCACAAAACCATTGTATCCATGCTTAATGTGCATGCCCACCCCCTCCTCTTCTTGCTGGAGCATGTTTCAGATGTTCAGCTGCATGTCTTCGGACAGCATCTTCTGATACCTCTGTAAATGCTTTCAAAACAGCGTCTGGAAAAGTTAAAAACAGACAAAGTGCATAAGCAATCTGAAGGGCATGCATCATGAACACACGACCTCCACTCGATTAATGCCATTATTAAACAATGTACACAACCAAAAAACGCTAAATACCACTTACTTTAAACATTAAGTTTGTCCACTACCATCTTCGAACGATGTGCAGTTCTTCACAGCCGCCGCTTTACTGCAGTGTTGGTTTTTCCTTTTTCTTTTTTCTTTTTTTTTTTGCGCTACGGCAACACAACTTGACCAAACCACACTCCCGACATACATCGACAAATTGTGATTACGGGATTTGCTCACGCGTTGCTTATAGCAGTTTATTTTGGGACATTTTAAAGCATTAGAATTACAACAGCATGAGCTACAATATGCACCAGGAGTGATGCTGAAAATATTTACATGGAACAATCTGTAAACATGTCCAAATCCGCCTATCGTTTGTTCAGCTTGAACTAGGGCTGCCACATTTGATTTGAGAAAAACCGGGACAAGGGGGCGTGGTGGGGGCGTGGATTTTCCCAAGTTTGGCTGGGCACAAAACACAAGTGGCAGAGAATGTATCACCTTGGATAGGCCTTACCCACTCCGAAAAGTTGCCAGTTTTTGCCCAGTCGGCGTTGTAAACTGTGTACCTCTTTTTCTTTGCCGCTGGCAAAGTCGAACGGAAATTTATTTTCAACCAATCAGTCTCCAATCTAACTAACCCGCATTCCTTCACTCTATTCTGCTGGTGGCAGTTGCTAGGTGATGCTGATGTGTTAATGTAAACTTTCATTTTCGCAGGTTTGCATTAACCAATCAAATAAGTGCATGCATTAAAGTGCCTTTGCACCAAAAAACCGGGACATTTGGTGTCCCGGGAAAGATTACCAATTTTCCGGAACAGACATTAAAAAAAGAGAACAATCCCAGGAAAACCAGAACGTATGGCAACCCTAGCTTGAACTACAAATCTACATCCAAGAGGGGTCAGACTTAGACGTGCAGAGACTGAATCTGATTTGCACGTCGTGTAGACATCCAGACATGTTTCTGGACTGACCAACCCTGTCTAGACATGATCTGCGTCTTATGTTTGGTGGGTACAAATGTGCATTGTCAAATAGACATTTTAAAAACAGGACTACTAACTCTGTCATTGTTTTAAATGTAAGAAATTAAATAAGCCCTGGAAGATCTTTTCTTCCTAATTTTTTAAAACTCATGACTCTCCCTCTTTCTCTGTTCCTCATATACAAACACACACACACACACACACACACCCGGTTAGTTATTCATGTTCTTCATGTGCAGCAGTTGTTTTAATTTAAATGGACAATATCATAATGTTGTATTGGATGAATTATAAAATAAACAGTTTTTGTAAAAGTTTACTGTCCACAGGTAATATTGCAATACAGTCCGTCAGCACAGGGAGATCCTCCACTCAGGTCCATTTATAACCAAGACAAAGTAGTATTAACACAATGAAGTCTGTAAATGAATCGATATCAAATCGAATCGGATCATGACCTTGTGAATCGGAATCGGATCGATTCAGGAAATCGGCAACAAAACCCAGCCCTAAAAACTGCCTCCACACCTGGTCTCATTCCGGGGGAAAGGGGCACGCCGCGCCCCGCCACATGGCAGATGGATCAAACCCCCACATGGAGGTGCTGCAGATGATGTATGGGGAGGTGAGGAGCTCTCTCCAGAAAAACAGCTTCTGAGAGAGCTCACCACATTTTACTCAGGAGCTAATGGCGCGACACCGTGGGAGATGGCTTGTGCTGCCCGCCACAGTTGGTGAGTCTAGAACCAAGCCACCTTGGACTTGGTTCTCTGTGCTGGTCAATCGCGGATCCAATTGGGTTTCGCAGCTGTGGGATTTCGGAGTCCGCTCTCCTGGTCCAGGTAGAGAGCATCCCAAGGAGCTCGCAGTGTGGTCACCACAGCGGGGGCACGAGAAAATCCAGAGTGCCGAGACTACGCTCCCAGCCAGCGCTCCTCAGCATCCAGCCAGCACTCCCCAGTGCCCAGCCCATGCTCCCCAGTGGCGAAGGGAGGCTCCCGAGAGGTGAAGGGACATTCCTAGCGGTGACGCTCCTGAGCGACAAGACGAACAGACAGTAAAGGCCAGTTTAGGGCTTGTAGGGGTTGGGAAAGGGCCCAACCCTAAAGGATGCGAAGGGAATTTTTGCTTTTTTTTTGGGGGGGGGGGGGTACAGGGGCTCACTGAGGGCCTTAGTGGAGCCGGTGATCCACGCTCCACAGGACAGGACACTGTGGGGCCTCAGGGGAGCCAAAAGGAGGCCTGGAGAGAGGGCCTCACCCCTGGGAAGGCGATGGGCTCCCGGAAGAGGGGCTTCCTATTTCCCATGGGAAGATGCTCTTTGCCTCTGCCTACCCACCTCAGCTGTTTTGGGGGTAATGTAATGGCGGGTGCCTGCTAGAAGGCACCCTTAGTTTTCTGTTTTCTTTGAACCCCCTGATTGCACTGAATTGGTGTCAGTTGTCGATGTAATCAGGAGTACTTAAGTCTTGTATTTAAGATCCATTTGGACCGACTGGGGGTGTTCGGTCCACCCTCACACCTAGTTCTGTTTTTGGCTTTCCAGTATCTTTCCTATAAGTGTGCATCAGGCCAGCGAGCCTGTTTGTTCTTCTATTTTGTAGTAAAGATAGTGAAAACATCTGAAAAAAAACTGCTTCCACGCCTGGTCTCACTCTGGGGGGAAAGGGGCACGCCGCACCCCGCCACATGACACCTCTGGGGTACCACGAGCAAGGTACCGTCCTGCTCTCCATCTTCCACTGCTTCACTTGGTGAATGGATTAAATGCACAGGAAGAATTTTGTGCTGTTTACACTTTATGCTCTAGTGTCGTCATGTATGATCAAATTATCACTTCACTTAAAAGTGAATGGACGGGAAAAAATGGATGAGCAAAAGACAAGTGTAACCCCTTTTTCACTGACTCTACCGGGCCTTACACTCGGACTTACCGTGATAAAAAATATGGCGCAACAGGAACCTAAGTTGTCAGCTAAGACGGTGGAATGCTGAACTCCCTGCCTATGAGTGTGTGTGTGTGTGTGGCTAGTCCTAACTGATTTAAAACTGT
Source organism: Rhabdalestes septentrionalis (assembly GCA_037832545.1). NCBI lineage: Eukaryota > Metazoa > Chordata > Actinopteri > Characiformes > Alestidae > Rhabdalestes > Rhabdalestes septentrionalis. The sequence continues at coordinate 5,701 of JBBMFX010017257.1, read as the reverse complement.
AGCGCGGTGCCTCCACTGAGGGCAATACTTCACTGCCTAGCCAGTGAGAGTGTGTGTCCCCAGAAAAATAACAAACGTAATAAACACAGAAGATACACAGCAATGTAATCACCACAGATCACAAAAATAGACTTTTATGGGGACCCGTAGTGGGAACCCTTTATATTTATTACTAATAATTATTATTTAACTCTATATTATATAAAATATGACCCAACCTCCCACAAAAACAAACCCAAATAAAACAAAACAAAACAGCGCTGTTGGGGCCCGTTGGTGCACTGTATAGCGGCTTTTTATTCAGCCCAACCCTCGCAAGGCTTCTGCAGTGTCCCGAGCAAACCCTACTCACAGTCTGGCCGTAGGCACCGAACACGCCAGAACGCGAACCCGGCCACAGTACACTCCCTGGGGGCAGGATCCTCCGGATGAGCCTGGATGAGGAGAAGCGGCTTCCCTGAGAGTCCTGCGATGCGGCAGAGCCCCAGACGCGGCAGAACTCAGCCTCAGCATCGACCAGGATCCCCAGCAGCTCGCGACGAGACGGAAACCTGAGCGGGGAGGTGGCTCCCGTTCCGTCGGTCCAGATAGCGGAAAACAAATGGCCCGGAAACAGCCACAAACAGCTCCCTGTTACTGGCAGCAGCAGACACGGAAGACCTCACCAGTTCGGCAGCTTAGAACCCTCAGTCTAACTAGAAAACCGAACTAAAAGCGGAGCACCCCGGCTGCACATCCACTCTCTCTTCTCTCTCGTCTCCTTCTGCCCGCCAGCGGGGAAAGAAACCCCCGCACACAGGTCCAAGTTCGCTGGCTTTTGCTCCCTCCGATGCCCCCATTGGCCAAGTTCAGTTCTGGGGCATTTTGGGAGCTGTAGTCTCTGGCCAAACTTACACACATAAAACAATAAACAACACATTTAACACACATAGACTACATACATATTTTGTAGGTCCCTACACAAGGAAAAGATGAGTGCAGGTCATCTCCAACAAATGTGGTCGGGGAGGTTGGCCTGAAGCATCACACGAAGATTTCAGACAATGCTTTTGAAAACAATTTTCGCCAGAAAAACGGGAATAACGAATGAATGAAAAGACATAGCAAAAAGCTGTGAACAAGCACACTATTCTGACATTTAAGTGTTGGAATGGTGTCTCTCTCTTGAAATCCCTGGGAGGAGTAGTAGGCCAAAAAATGATAAAACTGAAGAAGAACAGTGTGCTTGAGCATAATTTGGAAACACTGGTAAAAAATATAAGATAAGAAACTGTCTAAGAGTAATTGTCAGACCGTAGAACTTCTATTTTTTTAGAAGTTACATAATTTGATATGCATTAAGTACATCTTTTATTATAAAATTGCTTTCCATCTTCTTTTCTCTCATGTAATTTATTGCCTTTGCAGGTTATTTATGAATGCCTAATTGTTTGGAGTGGGCATTGTTTTAACTTTGGATTCATGATTCATGCTATTTACAAAGGAAACATTTTTTATATTCCTAGATTTAAAATACCAAGAGGTTCATGCTCTGATTAATAGATTGTGCTTCATGTGTTAGGCATTGGCCAAATTGCGATGAAGCTTTCAGATTCAGACAAAAATATGAATGTTCCTTTTTTACATTTAACAGATTATCAAAAAAAAAAAAAAAAAAAAAAATTATATATATATATATATATATAAATAATGGATCATATATATATAATGGATCATGACCACATTTAAAAGATAAATGTCGAGCATTCATATTTCGAAACAGGGGTGCCACTACTTTTTGGGGGGTTTGCAACAACAATTTTGTTGCCCCCCAATTTTGCAAAAGCCCCACGATAACATCACCCCACCTCCCTCGGTGCTGTCTTTCACCCACATCCACATTTTTGGCGAATCCCCTCACACGCCTTCTCGTTTTCTTTTTTTCCTTTTTTTTGAGCATGTAATAAATGTTTTGCTCTGTCACATGTGGCTCTCTACACATGGAACTGTCACTCAAATAAATGTGGCGAAGCCCCACCCACATGGGAGATCGGTGCCAGGACAGAACCGAATCATCATGCAACGAAAATGTAAAAGGGGGCAGAGTGACTTAAAAGCGAAATCGAAAGTCTCACAGGCCACAATGAAAGAGAGTATGTTGTCAAAATTTCAACCTCTTATTTCACATTTCAAAGTCTTATTTTTCTTTGATATTAGGAAAGTTTTGTATGATAAATTTGGCACAAATCTGATTCCAGATGTTTGTTGCATATGCCAGAACAAAACACAGTGAGAAGGTGAAGGAGCTATCAAATTAGATCCAGTTTGAATTTTTCTAAAGTATCAATTAGCTCATGGTTAAAAAGTTTCCAATGTAAATGAGTGGATAAAGGGGATATCATTCAGAGATGTAACAAAGAGGCCAATAGTGACTCTGAAGGATCTGGGAAGATTATGGGGATTTAGTGGTAACATGTGAAAAAGGTTGTCTGGTCTGTTTTGGCCTTTGTGTTATGTATCATATATTAGTCACCCTCATGGTGGTGGCACTGCTGTATTTATCATCTGTAACAATTGAAAGAGAGGTTAGGCAAGATGGATGAAGCTTTTGAGCTTCTGTGGGTTATCTGTGACAGTGCCCAGTTCCCAGGTGCTCCTTGTTAGGTGTTTATGTACATCTACATTTTGATCATTTGACAGTTGCTTTTATCCAAAGCAACTTACAATTTTCATGCAACACAAATATAGAACAATGTAGTGTCAGGTATCTTACCCAAGGACTCTTATTGGTGTAGGGTGGGGCATCACCCAGGGTAGGAGCTTGGAAGGCAGCAATGTTACCCATTACCCCTGCCATAAGTACCCCATTGTTTCAGTGTGGCATTGTTGGCTTTCAGTTTGGATTATTGTTGTTTCTATTCCCTGTTTGGTTAATTTTGGACCCCAGCTTGTGGATTTATGCATTATTAAAATGGACTTTGCAGCATCCAAGCCATGAAATGCAGCACTGGTCAGAGACAATCAAAAAGAAAAAAGACATGCAGGTTCAAATATTAAGGAGCCTGTTACCAAATTACACATTTTGTCTGAAGTGAAACCCCTGAGCCTTCCCAGTGTGTTGTGCTATGATGGCATTGAAACTGGACGCCCTACTTGTGCCATTGTGAGATAACTGCAGTGGCAATCAGATAGATCAACTGAATGGTGGTGATACAGTTAGCAGCCTTGTAAAGTTGTCCATCTTGCACAAGCTGAAAGGTGTTATGTAGGTTTTCCAATTGAAGCTTACAATAGCTGCACTCTGAAAAATCACAGTGGGGATATATGGCCAGATCCCTCTTGCAGCTACAAAAGGGAAGAATTTAGCACCATGTTATAAAGTCATGTGTAACTGTAACCTTTCCACACATTTGTGATGTTTGTTCAGTCCATGAGACCATGACAACCTCACTGTTCAGTGTGAACATAAAGCATGTCATCCTTCTAATCCCTAAAATCAATCGTCAATCCCATTGAACACAGCCTGTGATCTCAGATTTTGGCTATGATAATTATCTCTAGAAGTAATTATTTTACAAAAAAATTATATTTAACTTATTACCCCAACCACTAGAATACTATCCCCAAAATTTAATACAGGAGTGTCGTATAGGAGAGTGCTCAGGAATGGACGCACAAGCTGGCGGACGTTTCTTGCTCCGAAAACGGAGCGCACACCGTGCACTCTTTGCCAACATAGACAGCTCTTGAACAGGCAATCGAGGGGCTAACCACGTCTCTCCACTCGGAGTCTGCAACGACACAGATGGTTAGTCAACCAACTCACGTCTCCTACGTGGCTCGTTCACTGAGAGCCGGAGGACTGACTGCTTCCCTCGGGCTGCTGTAGATACTTGATTTGTACAATGTCTCGCCTTGGCAAACGGTATCCACACTCCCGGAGATCTGGACCGGCTGGGCTGAAATACAAACACATACACTCATCCAACCAATCACACCACGCAGACAATCACTTCTAGCAAGCTCTTTATCCCGAGACGGGTGGATCCGTGTGTCATGGGTCTGGCTGTGACCACTGGGGGGCGCTGCAGACCTGCAGAACGGGACGCAGCTGCAGGAGTTTTGGGACTAATGACGCGGACTATAAAATGAGAATCAGGACCTTTGCTTCGCACGGTCTCGTTGATTGTCATGCCTTGCCTTCTCTCTCCTCACCTACCCTCTTCAGCTCATCTCTCTTCTCCTACCTCTCTCCTTCTGTTAATTCTGTGTTTGTTGTAAATAGTTCCTAAATAAAGGATTAAAAGCATAGATACCTGCATCGGAGTCTCATCTCTCGCCTTCAAGCGACCTCTTCACGGGGCCGTTACGATACCGTGATTAGGTGCCTGGCAACCAATCTACTCCGAAGAGCACACCTGTTGCCATGCCCCTCAATCACCAATTGCACTCAGCACTCACACTTGGTCCAGGTAAGCGTCTCCTAGTACTTCGGCGAAGAACTGCGTGGCCGAAACGGTACTGACACAACAAGGAGTAGCAACAGGAGATACTGGAAATGTTCTTCTCTGTGCCAGGGGGACATGGCTCTGAACATCTAGACAGGGGCACCAGTTAAAGCATATCCATTAAATTAAAAATACAAAAGGCTCTTGAATTTACACAAATCATATACTAAACATTTTCTGCTAATTTGCTGCTAAACCGTATTGTATCCTTTTTATGAAATCCAGTGAATTTTGCATAAAATAACCCTTTTCCTTTTTTCCATACTTCCCCAAATATATAGCTAAAACAAATTATGTAATTACACTAAAAACTTAAGCAATATGTGAATACATAGTTAATATTGTAGAAAGTAATGTTTCATTTCACTGCACTGTTGGACCATGTTTGAGCATGTCTGCTTTCTTTATGAGGAGCTTTCCCACCACCTCCGGTGTTCATTCGTCCTTGGTAATTTTCCACACCATGACGTCCTAGGCATTCTCAAAGTCTCCATTCTTGTTAAAGGAATATGTCTGATTGTCCAAGGTGAAGTTCATCTTATGAAGAATCCTCACAAGCTGAAAATTAATTTGTTTTTAGTGAGGGTGAAAAATTTCAGCCAAAAATATATTAACTCATATGCTATAGTCATTTGATTATTTGATTTTAATTGTGATGTACAGATAATGCAGAAGGGATAAAAGGACTCCAAAATATTTGGTAAAATTGGTAACTGTTTTCCCATGTTCCTGAGAGCCACAGAAAGATGTGATAAAGAGGCACTGTGGATTCAGAATTTGAGATCTGCTATGCACATGAGACATCACATCTGTCAGGACACTCTTGAATTGTTCATTTTGAATTGACAAATTACAGCAGTTCTGCTGGAAACCAGCTTTAGAAGCCCAGTGAAACCGAACATTGAGTGCGTTTACATGGACCCTCTTAATGCGATTATAATGAGATTTTGGCAATATTGTGATTAAACTTTTTCTCATGTAAACGCAGTGCTTCGATTATAATAATGCGATTAAGCTCATAATCGCAGCAAGCATGATCGTATTAACATAGGTGGCGCACGCCGATTTTAATCCAAATATACAGGCATGTAAACACCTTAGTCGCAGTATTGCCGCTTTGACCAGAGTGCGCATGTGCTTCAGATTAGATTATTTTCCCTCCACTCAGAATCGCTGAACTCCGTTAGTACAACTCGCTGCCACCAGTCTCTGCT
>JBBMFX010017236.1:0-12613 GCA_037832545.1 Rhabdalestes septentrionalis | reverse complement strand
AAACAGAAAATTGGATAATGCAAGGAACTGTTTTGTTAAATGATAATGAAAAGACTAAGCTAACAGCTGATCAGCCTTATTCTGTTAGTAATCATATGCCAAATGATTAAGACTGAGTTAGACTTTGTTTATAATTACTGCTGTCAACCGTGTTACTTTGCCAGTCAACTGTGTTACATGTGTTATTTTTGTCATAAATGTTCAAAATATTCTAATAAACTGTAACAAACAAGACTGTGTCTCTCTCTCTGGATAATTACATTGAATAAAGATGGTAAATATTTCTAAATTCAGGGTCAAGTGGACTGATGTGGAAAAACATCCATCCTTCATGTTAATATCCCACAGAATCAACACTGTAAAGCTCACAATTCATTTCATCCAATCATTTAAAACACACAACCTCAAAACCCATGGTGAGCTAAAAGGCTTTCAAAAATTGTGTTATCAGATCTGGAGTACCTAATACATGTTTTCTTTGAACAAACATTTGTCCGTAACACAGTTGACAAAATATGTGTCCAATAATTGTTTCCACAAATATATTGAAATATTCATTAGAAATTAAGCTTGGCAAATTATGATTTTATCACATTAAAGGTGTATACTATGCAGCCATCAACATAATTTTTTAAAAAGAAAACAGTTTTTTTTGTTTTGGATATGCTGAAATGTAGCCCTAATTATAGAATGACTCATAAGGAGCTTCAAGGGAAAGAGAATGAAACCATCTTTAAATCTCAGATTTCTCTAAAAAGACATGCTTTTGCCCTAAGCTACATAAACATGATGTACAGTAGGAATTGACCTGATGTATTTTCACAGCCCCTCTGCAGCAATTTTCACTGACATAGGACATGATTTGAATCAGCCATTCTGTCCATGTCGTTAAATTCAAGACTATGAGTCTGAGTTCTTAGACTGGTCAGGTCAGATCACTTGTTTGAGCTTTCATACCAGTTATTTGCAAGATAGTAATCCGAGCTAAGTTCGTCTTGAAAAACAATGGGCAGTCTAATGAGAGACATTTAAGAAGACCCTGGTCTTGGCTAAGAACCCCAGCTCTACAAATGTTCATTTATTTTTGAATTTGTTAATGAAGCAGTTCATTTGTCAGCACCACAAGGGGGCAATATGAGCCAATATAATGTCACTAAACTCTCCCAACACCGACAACTTTGTTTCAACCTGAATTGAAAGAGCATTATGAATGGTATTGAAGGGTTTTTTTCTTGTTTTTGTTTTTAAGCGAAGACAAAGGCAAATGATACGAGACACACGTTTTTTGTCTCTATTTCAACATTCCTGTGATAGGCAACATCTGATGTTATTAGTGTTATTGGGATTATTATTGTTACTGGTATTGTTGCTATTATTATAACTGTTGATTATTTAACTTGTAAAAAAATGTAACTTGATTAAAAAATTTTCTATGAGAATCTGTGCCCATTCATTCTGTAGAGGATTTAGGAGCTCAGGCACTGATGTTGGACAAGATGCCCTTGCTCGTAATCTCCATTCCAGTTTATCTGAAAAGTCTTGGATTGGGTTGAGGTCAGGGCTCTGTGTAGGTCAGTCAAGTTCTTCCACACCAAACTCATCCAACCATCTCTTTATGGAGCTTGCTTTCTGCACTGGGGTACATTCATGCTGGAAAGGTTTTTACCCAAACTTTGTCCAAACTTTGGAAGCATGACATTTTCCAAAATGTCTTGGTATGCTAAACCATTAAGATTGCCCTTCACTGGTGCCTAGCCCAACCCCTGAAAACAGGTGTGTCCCAATGCTTTTGTCCATGTAGTGCATGTGCAGTATGTGCTTGAACTTCATAAGTTTCAGATATGCACCAAATGTAGTGTGCTTTAAAAGCTGCTAAAACAATGCAATGTTCTCCCCCACCTTCCAGTTCCATAGCACTTTCAGTTTTCTTTTTCTGTGTTTTCTTCCATTATTTTATTCTATTCTATTTTAAATTGATTTTTACTGTATTCCTATAAATGACATTGAAAGTCCTTTTGTGTATATGATAAAGTAAAATGTGCCTTTATATTAACAGAACACATCACAGCATAGCACAGAGTGCGAAATCCTTTTTTCTGCATATAACCGATTCTCCAAGTGAAGCAGTGGAGCAATATGTGGAGACTTCACCTTGCTCAAGGGTACCCCATTGGTGCCAAGGACAGTTCAAACCCAGAATGTATGATCTCAGGACAACTCCCTAACCTGCTCATAGTTTTGTTCTACATTAGCCTGTATATATTTTTGTCAACGTTTTTGTTTTTCTTACTATTAAACGCCTCTGCGTTGCCTTGGAAGCAGGACGCTGTTGGGCGGGGCCACCGAACCATCAAGTGACTGACAGCCCTCTCAGCCAATAAGCGTGGACCTACACGGACTAATTCTCCACATTAGGCCCCGTGAAGGGGGAGGAGTAAAGGATGCTCGGATAACGAGAGCAGAAATCAAGAACCTTTCCATTAAATAAACGGCAAAAACATCCCGCTATGATCGAAGAGCATGGAGAAACAGCCACTTCTGTTTAGCCCTGAGCCTGATCTGACACTGAGTATGGATTACGTCGCTTCATACGGACAACCAGTTAATCTGTACTGAAGGTAAGGACTGTGTGAACGTTAGCTAGCACGCATTTCAAACAAACGCGTGTGTTCCACTTCAAAATAGTTCCTTTTGTCCACTCATTACTTAGAACATACCTCAGTTATGTTACCTAGCGGTATGGAGTTAGAACGAATGCAGACATTGGTGAAGTTGGGTTATTTCACCATTATTGTACTGCTAGCTAGCACTAACATGTTACCAAAGGATGGCAACCGTTACTGCTGTCAGGGTGGTTAGACTTCTCCTGTGATATAGATACTCTAGCTTCAAAACACCTCCAGAAGAATCGTCTGTTCGGAGAGTATTTCCTCTCCTGATGTACTTGCATGAGTCTTAAATTAATATTTTTAGCGTTTGTAACTTCTCCCACGGTCCTAAACCTGAAGTGTTTAGAAGTTGGTTTGAGATTAAGCGTCTGCAAATTAATGCAATGTAATGTAATGTGATGTAATGTAATGTAAATAATAGGGATAACTTCAGTCCGGTGACGTTAACGTTATGGAGAAGCAGGACTCGAATTTAGCAACGAAATCCAGTTACCAGAGAGTGGGTGATAGGAGGGAAGAGAGGTCCAAAGCTGTCCGGCAGTTTGAGTCACAATGCGGTTTAATCAGCCTTTCAACGTCCCATCGACATCAGCCTAATCCCAAACAGTGCAGGCGTATTAAGGAGAGCTAGCTAGCCATGTCTAGGCATGGAAGAGACAGGATGAGAGCGTCAGTCAGCAAGAGGACCGTTCATGTTTGAATGAAAATGAGTAAAATCTTGCATGCTTCTGTAACTGAGGAACAAAGGAAGCGTGCAGCTCATCGCCTGCAGCAGCGTGCAGAGAGGAGGGCAACTGGTGCCGGGGTCTGAGGTCCGCTGCTGCTGTCTTTCTCCTCCAAAAATGTCCTAATAGAAGTTGTGCATTATTGTAGACATTTTTTTTAACGCCACGATATTCTCACAGCGTGCCTTTGCTTCTAGCACGCCTCGTCGGAAGCACGAATATCGTGGACTCTTCTCTGAAGCGACTCGGACAAAACATGAGCCTTTCTACATGGAGGGCCTGATGCTCACAGCGGCTCTAACGGGGTTCTCCCGTCCCACCGTGCTCAGACTCCACTGCATGCCCTACCTGAGGCTGCTCATGGTGGTCTCCATGACGACCGCACACCCACCTGCTGAAGGTAAGTTGCACGACTTGCGTGAAGGTCCATCTCCACTTGTGTGAAATAACAAAGCTCTTCTAGTTTCCTCTTCTGGGGATGTCATAATAAAATATATGGTCAGCTTTATTCTCAGTGTTCTGTTTTTCTACACATTGCTTCAGCAGAACATGATTGCTAGAGGAAGGGCACCTGCCATCACTAAAGCTCTGGTGGAAGAATGCAATCAAAACCTTTTTGCAGTCTTTGATGTAAAGCACTCCTAGAAGTGTAGAGGCTGTAACTGTAACTTTCCCAGCCTTAATGATGATCTGGCCAACAGGCTTGAGGTGTTCCTCACAGTGTCTTCCTGTCTTTGGTTTCCATGGTGGTGCTATTCTTTTAATGGCATTGCTGTTTATCTCTCACCACTTAAGGTGTTGTGTATATAATAAATTAATCACGTATTGAGATGTTTCTTTTGATATCATAATATATCTATAAGCCCCAGGTTTTTGTCTCCATTACATGTCCATGTAGATTTGCCATTTGTCACTTGTTTCTCTGTTGCCAGCGATAAATGTTTCTGAAGTTATATAGAACATGTAAAATGGTCTGAAATTCAACAATAGTTTTTCAATAGTTTTTCTGGTTTCTGTATTGCAACAAAATTTTCATTTGCTGAACAACAACAGTTTACTTTCCCTCAGCGAGTGTCATTCAGTGTCAATCAGACCCCAGCAATAGTCTTACAAATCCTCAAAAATCATTGTAGAAAAACCAACTGACCTTGCTATTATGTCTGACATCCTGGATTATACATTTCAAGTGTTGTGTTTTTGAAAACTGTTTACATCTTTGCAAAGCTAGTGTATGCGTTCAGATTTGTTTGAGTCACTGTTAACTCAGTTGTACCAAAGACTGAGAGGAACTCAAACGTTGCAGTGCTTCTAAATAGGGGCTTTTCTTTTTGCGCTAAGATGCTATTTTGACAAAACACATAATGATATATTTCACTCTTACAGTTTTTTTCACTTGATTAAATAGTAATGGATTGGCCTTAGTGTGTTACTGATGTATAAAGAAGCCTCTCTCTTGATTTGGACTATTTCAGCTCACCCTGTAGATCTACTGAAGTTTGAAGGATTGTTGTTGTCTGCGCCATACTCTGCCGCTGCCTCAGCAGTTAGGAAGTGCTGACATTCCCTCCAGTCATTGCCAGATATTGTGGTGAAGTTTATGATGGAGCTTAAGGCCTAAATATCAGTTTGGAGAAGGGATTTGCTATTTCGAATATACTTGCTTTCGAAAGCACTGGCTCTGCCTGTCTTCTTCTGCTTCTTTGAGCTGCAGATTATAGGTACTAGATTTGTATGTTGAGGTTTTTTTTATTTTATTTCACCATCAGTGGTATCTGGCATGCCATTGTGCTCATGGGAAAAAAAAGATGAGCTTGAAATACCAATACTGGATGATTCTTATAAGATCTAGCACATTTGTTCCTGTGCTATAACATTTCAGAATCTACATTAGGGAGGCATTGAGCTAGATGAGCATCTTCACTTGGTGATTGGTGGAGATGGTGAGAGTTGGAGGTGAAATATATCATCAGGATGTTTCTATGGTGGGGAAAAGTCATTCGATTTGTATGGAAGGATGAATATTGGTGTGATATAATTATGCTGAATATGGTAAAAAGGTCAAATTTGAATAAATGTTGACTTCAAAAGACCTACCATGAAATTGAAGGAGACAAAAATGTAATATATATATAATTCTGTTCCATTTCCTACGACCTGTGTGGGGGAAAACCATTGTGCCTGTAGGAACTGCTATGGCCCAGAAATCAATCAGTTCCAAAATAATTCTGATTGAATGATTACATCCACCTTTGGTTTGAAAAAGTAGCAGAACAGATGACGGACCTTTCAGAAATGTCTTGGGGAAATGGGCAGTCCACACATGAGAGGTGCCAGAAACATTTGTGTGTCATTCTGTGTGTCTTTGAGATGCAGCAGAAGGAGGAAGGTCTTTTGATTTTGGTGTTTTATTAGAATCGAATGCAGACAGTGAGGTCGTATTTATAGTTACGCAAGCGTGTTTCTACTGAAGTAGAAGCCGAAATTGTAACATGCTGTTAAAACTGTCAACTTCAATTCATGCAGGTCTGAAACGGAAAGTGTTTAAAATGCAATCTGAAGTGTGTAAAGTCTAACTGCCAGACAAATCAGCCTTGTCTTACATTTCTAACATTTTTTTTAATTTAACTTGTCATTTTATGCATGTTTCCATTGTTTATTTTTTTTGAGTAAGCCTAATACTGATTGCAGTGAAATGTGTTCAGTTCTTTGTGGTAACTTTGGAAAGTGCTTTTTTTTTAATATCCTTAAAGAAGGCATATTTTGACTGGGCGTCTCCAAATGGACTGTAGCTCTGAAAATAATGTCTGTCATCATTTCATTTATCAAACAGTTCCCTTCAGACTCTGCAAAAAAAAAAAACGATTCTACATTTTGAATTGTCAGGAAACAGTTTTCTTTGTTATTTTCAGCCATGTGGTGTAGGAGTTACTCAGACATAGAAATTTCCTGAACTTTTTTTTTTTTTTTTGTGCGGTAAGCTTGTGTAATCGTCTTCTATCTCAAATACTTACATTTCCTCGAGGGATTGACATCTACTCTCCATAATTTGATGCATCCCATTAAAATCTGTAAAAGATGATTGTAGTACTTTTTTGAGAAATATCTGGTTGTGGTGGGCCGAGCATAGCTCCTGTCTAATATTGCATCTGTCACTTGTTGCCGAGCATCGCTCCAGTCTAATATCAATCACAGCGATGTTAGAAAGCATCGTCTTTGAATGATCACAAACAACAACAATTATTTTCCAAGACTGATGCTCCTTCCTTTTAATTGTACTCAGAATCCAGTTTAGTTTGTTCTTTTTCAAAAAGTAGTAGTATAATGGTTATATTGTTTCACATCTTTTCATGGGATGCAGCAAATGACGGAAAGTAGTATCTTTTAAGCGCATCATTTCCGTCCCTCTAACTAAAGAATGAATTATTTGACCATTCCAGCAATTAATTAACATTGCATAAATACCGACAGCAGCAGCGTCTGTCCAGGAGCTTGTCCACACTGTGTTATAACCAAGTCAGGTACCAGTTTAGCTCACAAATGCCGTCATAATTAGAATAAAAAACAGCCAGTAATTAGATAAACATTTATTAGTCCCACAAATGGCAAATTTAAGATACTAGTAGTGACATTTGAGTAGAGGCTTGTAAGTACTGTATATAGCCTCAGTATGTATAACAGTACCTGTAACCCATTAGGTTATCTTTGAATTTGTGCCAAAATCTCCCTTTATTTGTATTTTATTCATTCTAGCCAATCACTCTCTCAAACAGATTCAGATGGGAATACATGCAAAGTCTGTTTTGTTGAGTATCTAAATTTTCTCTACCTTCTCAGTAGTTCTTGGCCAAAAAGCAGTCAGGCAGCTGTCTGTTCAAAGCAGACCTCCTACAGTTCTGTGTTTTATATTCTGCTGTTTGGATGTGAGTACTGTGGAACGGAGTGCTGCTTGTGAAGTCAGCAGTGATTGAGCGGCAGAGGAGGCCAACACAGGAGACATAGAGGCCATATGGGACACAACTTTGCAGGAAATTAGTTATTCAAAGCAGTTTTTGAGAAGGAGGGGAGGGGTAGGGTTGGTTAGCATCCATGTGCTGCTTTTCAAAAAAATCCGCTGGAGAGAAGAAAAGTGGCTTGTTTATTAAACTGCAGCATAAACATGCTTCCGATATTATGGAAAGCATGGAAGAGATTTCATCATAGTTGATTGTCAAAATCAGATTGATAAAGCTTATGGGCTGTAATGGCTCCAGCAATCATCAGCTTACAGGTGTTTTAATCTGATTGCAGTTATTCTGAAAGAGCGCTGCAGAGATTTTTGAGTGATAACACATATTTCCAGATTATTTTACTCCGTTTCTCTGCATGATCAATATCATGAGTAATCTCCTTAAAATCCGATTATTAAAGTGGTTATAAGCTGAAAGGCTCAGATGTTACTGCTTGCCTGAGTCCTACGTTGGTGACATGTTTCCAGGGTTCCAAGGGTTCCATCATTGTTAATGATGAAGAATAGGTGTTTGGAAAGTGTTTCAAGATCCCATCAAAGCGTTAATTGCTTTTTTGATCAAAGGCTGTGGCGTCTATGCGGGTGTGTATATATATATATATATACACACACAAGTGCCTGACTGTTTTTGATCCTTAGTATTCTCTGCATCAAATAAGGCTTGACATTGTTAACAAACCATCCAAATTACAAATATGTGCCTACCTGAAATTAGAACCGGAACATTTCATTGGTCCAAAAGGTAATGGCTTTGTAATGTAATTGTGGTATACCTTGCAGTGCATTAAAACACTTTGTGAACAAAGAGTATGGTAGTGAAAAATTGACCTCCATTTTTTGCACCAAAATATTTTCCTTTTGTAAGATTAAAAAAGGAGCATTGGCGATACCACAGTGAATTTATTCAACATTTCTCCCACTTCATTGCACAAAATCAAATCAAACTATTCTAATTAGGCTCTGAAACGTGCAGTTGGATTTCTAGAAGTACTAGTTGCTCTGAAGACATATTGTGACATGTTGTTTATACCGAAAGTGATAAGTATTTTCTTATTTCTTGCTCTAATTATGTCCACCGCAGCATTATATTCTATAAATAACAGTGTCCTTGCTGCAATGGAAGCATAAATATGCTTTGTGAGGTTTGGTGCACTTAAAAAGAACCAGAATAAAACAGTCCAATCTAAACATGCTGAATTAGATTTGCATACAGTAGCAGTGCTCATGAAGCATGGGTTCATAATTGTTATTAATTCATACTTAAACATCTTCTAATATTGTGATATATGTGGGACAAATGCAGTGATTTATATCATTTATCATTTACAACATTTTGAATTCTCCTCCATCTCTTTGGTAATTAAAATGCTGCCAATTGACTTCTGGCAGAAAAAACTGCCTAGAAAAGTCTGCCTAAACCAGCTGGTTCTTTTCAGTGGGAGCACACTCTTTCCCTCTGGTCATTCACAAGGTTTAGATCCACTGAAGAGTTATCATAGCTCTGCTTTCTACTCCACTGACTCCTGTTGGCTGGAGGTTTGTGGCCTTCACCTCTAGATGAGTGTGTAATAGTGGCAGTGCGAGTCGAGGGTCCAGCATGTGGAGGCAGTGAAGCCGAACAGCAGAAGTGGCCCCACGTCTCCCGAGGCTGATGAAGACAGCAGATGTTCCGAATGAGTTTGTCAGGCTATTCCCGCACACGATACTGCAAAATTAAGTAGGAGCTCCTCTTTGAATTAAGCATTAATGAGTTACGTAAGATGGTACCTTAGCCTTTGGTGGTTATTCCCGCCACACTTTAAACACTTTAAATTTTAGGCTTTTCTGTGTAATATTTTTAAATAGATGAGCGATGAACATTGGAATGACATACGTCCCATATAGCAGCACTTCTCTTTAGGGATGATAACTGTTTTTGATGTAAGAAATCAAGAGCAGTCTCGCTTTTTCTGCATGATTCTATGTCAAGGCAAGGCTTCCAAAAAGGCTCTTGGTATGTC
The DNA here is from genome assembly GCA_037832545.1 of Rhabdalestes septentrionalis. NCBI lineage: Eukaryota > Metazoa > Chordata > Actinopteri > Characiformes > Alestidae > Rhabdalestes > Rhabdalestes septentrionalis. Next base: position 3,213 of record JBBMFX010017236.1, on the reverse strand, counting down.
TTGCAACTAACTGTGAGATGTGCAACACTCCTGGCTAATTACAAGTGTTGTTTCTTCTCTTGTGAAACCTGATCTGTTTCAGGGTGACAATGAGAGCATTCATTATTCATTGCCTTTGGTACTTGGGACAGATCGGCATTGCCAGACCCATCAAAAGGCACAGGGCCACAATGCCCAATGCCCAAGTAAACAAAATCTCATTGAGGGACGGCAGGGATGTTGGAATTCTGCCACTTTGATGGTGAATGCTTTCATTGCTCAGGGCGAGTTGGCATTTTTTTCCCCTAATCAGTGCTCTGGTTTGACTTTGGAGAATTCATTGACTTAACGCCAAGGTCAGGTCAGTAGAGGGGAGAGTTTTTTTGACACTGATCGGGGTGTATAATGCTGTATTCTAAAGTAATGCCTGTTTCTAGCAACAAAAAAAAAGAACCCACACTGTAAAAGTCTATGCTGTAATTATTGTGCTCCGGTGCCATCAAAAAGTTTCATTGTGAACATTCTGGGCTAATTTTAATGAACCAACTCTGATGTGTTTTTCTCCAATTAGCCAATCATAGAAAAAAGTGTTCACTGTTCGCTTATGCCATTGCCAAATGTGAGTAATAATATGGACATCTGCAAGTAATTTGGACTCCTCTGTGTTTCTAGGGTAGGGTCTTTTTAACAAGGTATTTTTCCACAGCAGGCTCTTACATTCACCAGTTGTACATGCTAAATGCAGCGAGACAGTCTAATATCACAAGCTACACTATGAAATCAATTCCCAGAAGAGTTATGAATACTCTCCCCAGATATAGAAAACCCCTAACACTACGTCTAAAGCTAACCCTTAGAAGGTGGTTATTTCTCTAGTTTGTGGCTCTGTTGGTTCTGGCTGCCTCTGTGTTTAGTTGGTCTGACTCAAACGAGAATGCATTTACAAGATGAAAGGGAATAAAGAGTCTAATTAACACTGCTGTTTGTTCTCCTTCCATCTCCTCTGATCCTTAAGGCCAGTGTACTCCTCTCTATTACTCTATTATGCTAGTCCCTTTTAGAAGCCATTTCAGTTGCACTTTTGCTCATTAATTGGCCTGAAATCCTGGCCCCATATCTGCTGATGTCCAAGTCATCAGCAGATATTTTTTTTATTATTCCTGGCTCTGACAGTCAAAAATTCACCTCTTGCTCTGTAGCACTGCAGACAGCTTTGCTGTGTGTGATACACCATGTCAGTTGTCAAATGCTCTACCAGTGGCTCCAGGTTGTTATCTGTAAAGCCTGGACATAGAACTTCCTATCTGCTTGTTCTACAGAGTATACAACCCTTCAGGTTAAGAATGGTCTTTTTTAGTTTGTTATCAGGCCTGGTGAAAGCAGAGAAGTGTGCGTAGGGACCTGGCAGGCCAAGATAACACTGTGTCGGTGTCACGTCAGTCAGACAGGAGCTCTGGCTATTTTAAACTACTCATTGAGCTTGAACAACGGAGAAATCTGTAGGGTGACACATCATTCATCACCTGTTGGCTTTGTTATTTTGAACCTGCCACTTTGAGATGGCACATTACCACTTTTTCTGTTCTGATAGTGAATCAATCAGTCAACATATCAGTATCAGTACAAGTCATAACAATTTTGAAGGAGTTATTTTTCACAAAACAAATTATCCAAATACACCATGCTTTAGAGGCTCTCTGTACTATCCTACAAGAAGAAATACATACTCAAAATTAGATTATTTCTATTTCCAGATTTTCTAACATAGTATTTAGCAAAGGGGTTTTAAAATTTGTTTAGATTCTTCCTCTTCAAAACAACGACTCACCAACAACCCCCTGACCTTTTTTCCTTCACCCTCTTCAGTGTTTCTGGAGTTATTCTGTGACACACACTCTCAGACTAAGAGCTTACATGAACCCTGCCTGAGGTAATGTGCAAAGGACTGGCAGAAGGCTTCCGCTGAGACCATGTTGCACTAGGCAGCGATCACTATACGCCTCAACACGCGGCTGGACCGAATCTCCCAGACCAGATGGTGCCATCCCAGCAGAGCGCCTTTTATTGGGAATCCAGTTCCCTAATGAAAGGTGAACCCAACAAACAACCCACAGTTCAGGTTCTGACGAATACAAAAAAAAAAACTCTGACATAACAAAAAAATTTGGGATTGATTGCCAGACCAGGATCACCACTTCCAAGTAAGAAAGTGCTCCATCATTAGCAGATGACAGTGATAGTCGTTACTACATTAAAGTCCAGCACTGTGAATCACAGTATTGGAACTTCAACTGAGACAGTGACTCAGGAATGGTTCATTCATCTTATTGCAAGCTCAAAAGTACAGTTGTCCTCAGTATGTCTTGTAGGAGAAAATGGAGTCAGTTAGCCAGGATGGATGTTGTCTGACATTTACATTAAATGTGTTACACTGGGTCAATTTATGATGCTGAAATATTTTTTCATATTGTCTGTGCATTTATTTTCTAGAGGTTCAATAGGAACCTGCTTTTAATCATCGGAGTTGGAACAAGTTTACCACTGCACATCTCCAGAAGGGGGAGTTCATGATGAGTTTCAAATAATAAAATGGCAAAGTGGAAACGGCCCAATTCCATGATTTTGACCTGGGGAAAACACTATTTTTGTCCATGTGATATCATTAATCTTAGAAGCAAATCAGTTTAAGATGACTTAATAAGTCAGCACAGTTGAAGGGATGTGTAGGATGACTTAGGCATGGCGTTTGCTAATTGATAGGAAATGGGCTTCCATTGCTTGTTAGCCATTTAGCCCCAGAGCAAAACTAAAGAACCAAACTTAAAACACCAAAACTACGCACAGTGTTGGCTGACTATGTTTGAAGTAAAGAAAAAGTTGTGTGTAAGTGGTTATATACAGGGAAAGCTCCAGAAATGCATTCTGTTAGTGCTGTCCAGCTCCGAGCTGAGAGCCTGCAGAGTGACACAGTCTTCAGGGCCTCTCTGGTTACACTTAGACCCTTCCTGTCTTTTGAAGGCGTCTAAGGGAGTGGGGGAAACACACAGAAAACTTGAGCGTTCTCCTGTGAATTACACAATACACCAACTATGGTGCGGAGTTCTGCTCTGGAGACCATCCCAACATAAGCTTCCTCCTCCTTCATCACCTTTCTTTGCTTCTCTCTCTCTCTCTCTCTCTCTCTCTCTCTCTCTCTCTCTCTCTCTCTCTCTCTTTCTCTCTCTCTCTCTCTCT
>JBBMFX010017225.1:0-12613 GCA_037832545.1 Rhabdalestes septentrionalis | reverse complement strand
AGACAGAGAGAGAGAGAGAGAGAGCGCGAGAGCGAGAGAGAGAGAGAGAAAGAGCGAGAGAGAGAGAGACAGAGTGAGCAGTGTGTGGCTCACCAGGCAGTTCACATTCCAGCTCATCATGTTGCAGTGTGTGCTGCAGAGATAAGGCCAACACACTCTGTCTCTGCAAACACACCCCATCAGCTTCAGAAATGTCCCTCAGTCTCTTCCTGTCTTGCTTTTTCTCTTTTTCACACCCCCTGACTCTGCATCGCTCCTCTGCTCTCCCTCTTTTCATCACCTTCGTTCCTTCTCCGACTCTAGCTTTCTTTTCAGCCCTCTTTATTTCTCACTCTTTCCCCTCTCTTGCTTTTTCTCATCCGGCAACTTTAGGATGAACTGGACCACAGATTTCCAGCTCCAATCTTTTTTCGCTCTCTCTCTCTTTAAATCGCTCTTCGCACATTCTCTCCTGCTTCTTCTCTCTCCCTCGTTCTTTCTGTCATTCCCTCTTATATCCCTCTTTCAGTCTTTCGCACCACTTTTATCTGACTCATTATTGCTTTTGCATCTTTTCCAGTCTTTCTCCCTCTTGCCATCTTTCTTTCTCTTTTTCCTGTATTAGCACCTCGCTTTTTCTCTCTATATTTTTAATCTCTCTTTCTCTCTCTCTCTGAATCTGCCTCTCTTCCCACCCTCCCTCTCCCTCTTTTTAATCATCCCTCTTCGTGCTCTACCTGAGAGTGTGCTGATATCACTGACAGCAGCAGCTGTGCCACTATAATCACACGCAGCTTTAAATTTGTCCCCAGCCAGCTTGTTGGTGCTGATTGTGTCTTTATCTTTGCCGTTTGCTGCTGCCTCTGAGAAATCGAGAGATTTGCTATTTTCTCCAGATTTGCCCTCTCCTTCCTGCTCACACCCACATGACCCGGTGGAGACAAGGGCACAGACACATTCGGGCAAGCTCCCATGACTCGGAAAGAAAGGTCATGCTGATAAGAGCCAAACAGTGCAACAGAGCTCTGAGTGGGGTGCTTTTCATAAGAGTGTGAAGCACATTATAATTAAATTAAGTCCTGTAGACTCTTTCTGCAGGCTCCCTAGTGGCCGCTCCACTTAAAAAATACATTTGCTCAAAACATTTTCCCCCCATCTGAGGCGGGCTGGTGTCCCACCCTGGGTGAGTCCCTTTAGAGGCAGGGATTTTCACGACATAGCACAACATACCAATCTAAACACATCTAATGTCAACCACAAAATTAAAACTCTAAGATTGTGGCAAAATGGTTAACAGTACTCCCAAGACAATACTAGGCCAATTTGGAGCTACAAATGAACCAGTGTTGGAATCTTTTAATCCAATAACTGGATTATTAGCATAGTACAAAGTGTCTGCCCAAACCATCACACATAAACTAATATCAAACAGATTTGCTGTGGTTTAGTATACAGTGAGTAGTACCAGAGATTAGTGTGTTGTAGTGATGGATGTGGAGAGAATGCGGGAAGGAGAAAGAGGGTGTTCGTTTATTGTGTGTATTTGTATTATATAACTGACTGCCCTTCTATTCCACATAAGTATTTTCCCATACTAACAGCACATTGTCTTGCTAATATTCTACTGCATTTTATCATAAAAATACACTACATGGAAAAAAGTGTTGGGACGCTAGACAATTACACCAACGGGGTCTTTAATGACACTGCATTCAAACAACAGCTACATCAGCTTTCACTCTTTATAGCTTCCACAAGATTCTGGAGTGTTTCTGTTTTAAATTGGTGCACATTCAATCTGTAGAGCATTTATGAGGCCAGGCACTGGTGTTGCACGAGAAGGTCTTGCTCACAATCTCCGTACCAGTCAAGTTTGTCTACACTGAAATAATCCAATAATATAGAAAATGTCCCTCCCCAAACCATGTCCACAAAGTTGGAAGCATGACATTGTCCAAAATATCTTGGTATACTGATGCATTAAGATTGCCCTTCACTAGCCCAAACCCTGAATTAAACCTTGTCCCAATACTTTTGTCCAATACTTTTAGCTTAGGACGGGAAAAACATGTTGTAGTCCCTCTAGTGGCTGTTCACCTGAACAGCAACAAAAAACATGAGCAGTGAAAAAGCCAGTTTATGACTTTCACTTAAAATGTATGTCATTCCATACTAGTAACAGAAGTTAAAACGCAAATAAACAAAACTAAGTAAAGAATATCTGTGAAAGCTCTCCCTGAGTGACTAAAAATAGACCCACTTTGCAGCAAATGGCTATTTGTGGTACATCTAAGGAGCACCCACACACAAACAAGTCTAATGCAGTCGGATGTGACTCATCATTTGATCGGAAGGGGAAGAAGAGCAAAAGAGTGATGACATTATTGCAGGCTGGGAATGAGTATAATGTGCACTCTTACATAAATACACGTCTGTTGGGTTCCAAACACAGAGAGAAGGGAACTAGGGATGCGCGGGTCGGGTATTTTTCCAACCCGTGGGTCCCGGTTTTATGAAATTATTTGCCCCGCCCCAGCCCGCCCCGCACCACTGTATCTATTTTTACAACCCGCCCCGCCCCGCACCCTCGACCATTATATAGACATACTAGACATTGTAATTCAAATTAAAACAGCCTTTGTTTCAGCCTGAATGTGCTCGGAAACATCGCCCTGTAAACTGGCAACAGCATATGATTATGAATATGAACGATAAATCAGGTCATATTAATAACAAGATAATGATAGACATTTTAGGCTTTAGATTGGATTTTGTATGTAATTTTGTTTTTAATAACCCGCCCCAACCCGCCCCGCAAATAAATTGAAAATTCCTTTACCCGCCCCGACCCGACCCGCGGGTTACGAGACGACCCGCGCATCACTAAAGGGAACCTAAAAGAACTATACCTAGCATTCAAAAATTTAGAAATAAGGCGGCAGATAAAATTAAATGTATAAATAAATAAATGTATACTGGTTTTTATGCTAGTCAATTTGTAAAATGAAAACAAATGTAGAGGCTCTGGATTATTTTCATGATAAACAGAGCTATAAACAATTGGAAAGTGACATTCAGATTACAATAAAAGCCCTATAATCAGATCATTCATTCAAAAATAAAAATGTTTATTGACTAAAACACATAAAACTCCTTTTTATTGCCTAGTTTGTTGCAGTGGTTGCCAACCTTTTTTATAACCGTGGACCGGTCTACACTTGACAATTTGACACTGGGGGAACCACTGATCTAGGTATTGTTGATCAGTGGTCCCCAACCTTTATTTCATTTTTCAAAATAAAATATATTTTAGACTAAAACGGAGAAACTACGTTTTTTTTTTTCTGTGGACCACTGGTCTAGTTCATTCATTCATTCATTCATTATTATTCTATAACACTATAAGGTCGTAGGTGTTTTTTAGTTTAGAGAGGAGCGAATTTATTTATCAGGCTCTACTCCATTGTTGACAAGAAAAAGTCATTTTAGATAGTTTAGAAACATTGGCATTTAATAGGCTGTGGATCACTGGGATTTAAACTCCTGATAATAAAACAAAACCTGAGCTAAACAGCTTAAGTGGCGAACAAGAACACAAAACCTCCATTATCAAAGTATTTTTAAAAATTCCCCCAATCCTAAGGGCTTTGACTTATACATCAAATCTTACACACAAAAAAAAGAAATAAGAAAAACAGCGAACAATATGAGATGATAAACAGAATATTGGGCTGTTTTTTGGACTAGGTCTCTTATTTCTAATGAATCGTGATGCTTCAGTAGACCAAGACATTTTGAACAACGCCATGCTTCCAAATTTGTGGGCACAGTTTGGGGAAGAATCTTTTCTGTTCCAGCATGACTGTGTCCCAGTGCACAAAGCAAGCTCCACAGACCATAGACATGTTTAAATGAGTTCGACGTGGAAGAACTTGACTGCCCTGCACAGAGCCCAGACCTCAGACTTTTATTTAATCTGTATTGGGACAAAGCCCATAGAAAGAGACTCTATCTATCAATCCCAATGCGTCTGGCTCCAGTCCCTTTGGCAGTCTATTCTGAGATGGCAATACCAGAATACAGCCCCTTTCTCCTTATCCCTGTCCCTAACTCATCCTGAAGAATCCCAGGCCATTTGGTGGTGGGTAAGGTGTGATGGAGAAAAGAGTCACTCACACATGACCGAATACAAACACTCTGATAGAGCAACCAGGACAACACACCTGTTTTTCAGGGTTTGGGCTAGATCCCTAAATTCCAGTGAGGAGAAGTCTTAATGCTTCAGCATATCTCCAGCTATTCCAGCACGACTGTGCCCCTGTGCACAAAGCAACGTCCAATAATGCATGGTTGGATGAGTTTGGTGTTGAAGAACTTGAGTTGGCTGCACAGAGCCCTGACCTCAGCCCCTCAAACACAGTTTGGGGAAGGTCCTTTCAAATACCTGCATGACAGTGTCCCTGTAAACAAAGCCAGGGCCATAAAAACATGGTTGTAACCCATCCAGCAGCTTTGGGATGAACTGGGCCAGAGACTGTGGGCCAGACCTTCTCGTCCAACATCAGGTGCTTAACCTCCTAAATATGCTCTACAGCATAAATGGCCACATATTCCCTCAGAAACTCTCCAAAATCTTGTGGAAAGGCTTCCAAAAAGAGTGGAATCTTTAGCACCTGCAAAGTGGGACCAGCACCATATTAAAGTCTATGCATTCAAATGCAATGTCCTTATTGTCCCTGTTGGTGTAATGGTCATGAGTCCCAATATTTGAGCCAATATAAAGTGTATAAAAAGTGCATAGCTTTCTAAAATTACAGGGGGTCCACAAGTTACGACACAGGTCAGTTTCTTCGACAGTGATGCAACCTGAATTTTGGTTTTAGCTGAAACACACCCTTGCCTAAATCGCTTACCTGTCCTAACACAAATTTAAAATCATAAAAACACAACTAAGCCACAGAAAAAGAAAAGGAAAAGTCCCTCACTCATATGCCGCGTCACTGCATATTCTACCAAACTAACAGACAAACAAGATGGAGCCTGTAAGTCTGAGGCTAATGGTGTAAGTGAAAGTGGGATTGGGAGTGAGCGTCCTTGATTAGAAATATTGTAAACCCTCTGTATTGGCTTCCACAATTTAAATTGAATATATAAGCATAAATTAATATGGATCTGTGATGGATTTGAAAGTGTCATTATTTGGATGAACACTGTTATCTTTCTGATTCAGTAATCCTCATTCTATTCCTGACTCCTGAATCATTCTGCTGGAGTTTTATTCTCTTGGCTCAGATTTCTGTGGGACTTCATTCAACAAGATAGACGAAAGGCTTCACCAAGGCCATGCGCCTTCTCTTACATCAGTATTTCTCCACATCAGTGCTTTCACTTCGTCAGTTTTCTATCAATCTCTTCACAAGTACAAAAACCTTTTCCTTTAGAATCTCTTTTGATGGGCTGACCTTACATGCCACATATCTCTGTCTGTCTTTCTCTCTCTCTCTCTCTTTCTCTGTCTCTTTTTCTATTTCTGTCTTTCTTTCTCTCTTCATATCTCTCTCTCACACTTTCTCTCTTTCTCTTTTTTCCCCTCCTTCTCTGTCTTTTTGTTAACCATTCTCAGTGGGGTTTTATCTCTAAAAATATCTCAATAAATTTACATAAAGTATTCTTAGAAAATCTTAGTTAGACACAGACAGAGATAGAGAAAAAGACCAAAAATAGAGAGAGAGAGAGAGAGAGAGACAGAGAGAGAGAGAGAGAGAGAGAGAGACAGACAGACAGACAGACAGACAGACAGACAGACAGAGCTGATATGTGGCATTCTTGGTTATAAGTATTTCAAGCCCTCAAACAATTTTAATACATACTTCTGGACTTTAAGGTGTAGGTGAGTCAAAAGCAGGCTAGACTGCTAGCATTCATGCTAATACTGCCTTTTTTACTTGTTCACAAAACAAGAATAAAGGCTGTTATTAATAACTTAAGTAAAGTGGAGTGCCCTTTTATAATCACTCGGGAACACACAACAGCACAGTGTGAACAATGTTAAATTCGATAAAACACTTATGGACTTCAAACTAGGGCTGGGAATTTAACGCGTTAATTAGATTATTTAATCACAGAAAAAATAACGCATTAATATTTTTAACGCTTTAAGCACTGCCAATAGTTGGCAGACATTCGGTACTTCAAAAATACGTTATCTTCCCAAATCACTGCTGCGTGAGCAGCCAGAGAGCGCAGTTCAGCTCCCAGCGCGTGGAAGTGTGTGAGATTTGGAAGAAAAAACGCCAAAATGGCGAATAAACAGTTGTCCAATGATGTCTTGTGAATGTTTTTTGCAGATTCTGACTCTGAAGGGGAATATTTGCCTTTTGGTAAAGGCGCCCGCGCGTCTCCCGGCTCAACTTTGGAGGTAGCTGCGCCGTAGCGTTATTAGCCTTAGCATTAGCTCTCTCCAGACCTCCAGAGGGGCGGAGTCTCAGCGCTGTGGCGGAATTGTGTGTTTGAGAGCTGGGAGAGGTAGGAGAGGCAGCAGGGTGATCTGGGTCTGAATAGGGCTGAAATAGTGATGATAATGGTGGCTGGGTTTATTTAAGAAACGAGGAAGTGTATAAAAACTTACAACTGTCACATACGGTAACCTAATTCATAGGTTTGGTTCAGTCAGTGATAAAAATGTCATGATCATTGGAGCCTTAGTTATAGGCTTGTATTCAATAATAAATGGTAAACAAATTTGCTGCTTGTAACGTCTGTATGTATGTGCGATTAAATGCTATTAATTAGATTCATTAATCGCCACACCATGTAATTAATTAGATCAAAGATTTTAATCGCTTGACAGCACTACTTTAAACATGACTTCCTCAGTTTTGAGGTGCTTGTCTCCAATATCTTACTTTAGTTTCTCATTCAAATATTTAAACAGTAATATGTTTTTCAGAGAACCTAAAGAAACAGTAAAAAAAAATTCCACGTGTGAAATGTTCGGCAGGCCGCAGACAAATACTATTATATGAAGGGTCTTCAAACTTTTACAGTTTTCAGACTGGACATAATCAACCTAATGACACATTTAGATTTGACGTACAGTTAAAATTCACAAACCAATGAATGGAAACCAAAAGTTATGGAGATGATACTTTAATTGCTCTATTATTTATCCTTCTGTCAGGGTCCTTGGTCAGATATCTTTCTTCACATTCTTCTGCTCCTCCTCCCAAAGCTCTAGCCTCCATTTATGTAACTTGCTCTCAAAAGAACCAATTTAACCCTTGACAAAAGAACTGTCTTATTAGCTTTTTGATTTACCTCTTGAGTTTCCTTTTTCCTGTGTAAGTCATTTCCATTTCCGTAATTTGCTTGACTTGCTTCTTACTCTCTCCATCTCTTTATTCACATCATACCTTTTTAGCTTATTATTTTCAAAATCACATTACAAACATTACTGCTTATTTTAAATATTTCTCAGGCCTGATCTTTCTGGCTTTTCGGGAAGTATGTAAGTGACACAAATGCACTACATAATACTGTCTTTATTATGAATATAGCCTGTCACAAAGGACATAAGGTAAACAGACAGTCACTGTCAAATCAGTGCTGTCATATATTCTGTAAGAAAGGCAGTATTATAGGATGGTCTTTCCCAACTCTTGTCCTGGAGGCCCACTGCTTCACTGTGGCGTGTTCATGTGTGACTAGAAGGGGCCACTTTTCTGAACACGTAGCAAAACTGTTAGCTGAATGAGTTTGTCTAGCCAAATATTTCATGGTATTTCGAAGGTTATCTTGGCGTCTCACTTTGAACGCAGTGTAAAAAACAAATTGGCCACTGAGTAAGTAAGGCTAATTAAGAGCTAGCTAATCACATGATTAGCACATAAGCTCGGAAGCCTCCCAGATCTGATACAGATACAAAACAACTCCCACAATCCCAAGAGAACCTGTAATATGCAAAGCACTGAGCACTGAGGTCCCAGTAAAAAAAATCATGTTAAATTTTAGGTACCAATTCATGAGAGCTCCAGTCAAAGCAAAAAAGCAGCTACCAGTGTAAAAAAAAGAGGAATTTGAACTGTGATTCTGCTAAAACTCTTCACTTTTATTTAAAAATGTAATAGTGACCTTTCACATAGTGCAATGGCATGTAACCTGACATCAGATAAACGAGTGAAGAGCAGGGGGTGCTATAGAGCTAAAGAAGCCTGATCTCGTGCTGGATAAGCAGGCCGAGCGGAGAGGCCGCAGGTTAAGCCTAAGCAGTGGCTAAATAGGTAAACAAAGCATGCAAATCTGCTTTAGCTGCTGGCTTAATGACACAAACCAATTACAAAAGAACACATCGGCTCAGGCCACCGTAAACACTCGAGACAATGGTACACCTAAGAAAATGGCACCAGTGTGTTTGTGTGTATCAGCCATGGACAAGCCAAGTAACTAGATAAGATGTGTTCCTTCTTTATATTTTGCTTTGAATTACTTTGTTGGTACAAAATGTTATTTTATGTCTGTCTGTTGAACTTCATGCTTCATTCCTGAAGGCAGATGCGGTTTGTTATGCTTGAATGTTCCACACTGTGTAGCCAATCTATCTATCAATCTATCCATCTATCTATTAGGGGTGTGCAGAGCGGTCGCTATTTGTATCGGTATTTGTATTTGTTAAAAGGGAAAATTATTCATATTCGTATTTGTATTTGTATTTGGGTAAAATTCATAATGCAGTGCGCAAACAACGTCCCGAATACAGTTATTTTTAAAGTATTTGTCCAAATACGGTATTTGTAAAAAACCCGTTATTTATGCCAATCCGAATATCGTATTTGTATTTGTCTCCACCCCTACTATCTATCCATATACCCATCTATATTGTGGCACTGGGGTGGGGGGCAGAGCACCCATACCAACCCGGGACTAAGCACGGGGCTCCTCCCTGGATGGGAATCAGGTAAACTGTATTGAGGGAGGAGCCAGGAGTCTTTAAAAACACGGACACTCTAAGTGTAAGAGGGAGAGGGCCAAAGTGGGCTAGAGGCGGAGGAGGAAACAGACTGAGGTGGACTGGACTGTAGACATAAGTAGTGGGGAGCCAGAGCCAGAGTGGTGAGGGTTTTGTTTCCTTTCCTAAAATATAATGTGTTAAAATAAAAGCTCCACTGTGCACTGGCTCTGGTCTCACTGTGTGTGTTATATTATGATATTATGGTTAATTTCTCTCTCTCCATACATATGGGATAAAAAGTGATAGTTTAAGCAATTGAACCAATTGAATAATGAAATGTTTGAGCTGTAGATTCGTTTAAGTGGCAATGAAAATTGTAGAACATTGGTGTGTGTGTTTGTGTCTGTAGATGTGTGGTTCTGTGTGTGTGCGTGTGTGATTGTGTATAACAAATGTGAAAATTATTCGTTCATTTTGGGTAAAACGATGTCATTTGGATAGGGTCAGAACAGGTCAGGCTCAGGGTTAGACAAAAATGTGATGCTCTATGTCAAGTTAGTTGAATAGGATGGTTGAATCTTTTCATTCACTCTGAAACCAGGAAAACACTATTCTATGAGCGACTGCACTATATTCTCTCTGAATGATGTTTGTTCTTTAAGTAATAGCATGCTAAATAAAGACAAGAGGACCCTGAGATTAGAAAAGTACGTTGGGGGAGCAGAAGATAATAAGAAGCTGACACAGCTGAAGAAAATCTCTCTTTCAGCTCATCCTGTTCAATTCAGACCAAATTCTCACCTCCCACCACAGTGTTGTGTGCAGATCGTTGCTGTCATATCAAAACCTTCTAACTTCGTTTTTTTTTTCACACCTTTGGAAAACACCAGCTGCCCTCTACATTTCATGACTAACTGACCGATAAAAAAAAAAATCATCCAAACTGACTTGGAACGAAATCCCGACACATTAATGCACACTTTTGAGAATCCCTCTTCTGTTAAGCATTTCACAGATGCATGGATTTGTTATGACAAAGTGCAACTGTGTGTGTATGTGTGTGCATGTGTGAAAATGGGTGTTTATGCATGGACGTGTGTGTTGAGGTGTATGACTCAATAGCCCAGAGCAGCTAAGATAGCCAAGATTACCACCACACTGCTGATATTCACACTTGTGTGTTTTGGGGAGACTGATAGAAGTGTGTGTTCAGCCCATCTGCCCGGCCTCCTCGTTCTGAAGCTCAGACAGGAAGGGCAGCTGAGAGCAGAGCTGGAAGGAGCGAGAGGATTTCTGACGGTTTAGCTGGACCAGTCTGAGCACTTTGTGCCACCAGTCAGAGAATGTAATACAATGAAGAACAAATCAAGCAGGAAGTTCAGGACACCCTGTCTGTCCACCTTTATCCTTCAACCTCTGACCTTCCTTCTTTTTTTGCCACTTTCTACATGTACTGCTTTTCATATGTGTGTGTATGATGTGTATGTGTATGTATACTGTATATATTAATGCTGGACGACACATCCATTTTAAATCACTTGGTTTTCTGTGATTAATCACATTGTTATCATTTTTCAGTTTCAGTAACTGGAAAAAAAATACTATTGAGCCAGAAATGCTGGGAAAAAGAGCCAAATTATTTGAGTCTACATTCCTTCGCTCCAGAGAAATGAAAGAATCAAGCATCAGAGAGGATAATGGCCACTCTGTCCTACTTGAGACTGGGACCAATACTGGGACTGAGCAGAGAAATCGCTCATTAAGTTCATTTAGAACTGCCTAATGTGAGATTATGGAGCTCAGAGCGGGCAAACGCATATGGATGTGTTCATTTACTGAGAGTCCCAAATCACATCAGCAAATAGCTCATTACTGCCCCTCTGTGGTACAACCGCAGCACAACAAGCTGATTTCTGGACTCATCGGATTCAGTCCTATAGCAGCTATTAGGCACCTAAATGTTTATGTGAATCACACTTTTGTAACTCAAGCTGTAAATCTGTATAATTCGGCACCAGGGACTAGTTTTCTAGTCTTAAAACAATTATTTATTCAGCAACCAAACATATATAACTATTACATTCTATTCAATCTCTTTTTCTGCTGATTTCTAAGTATGGAAAATCACATCAACTGGTCAGGGTAATCGACTCAATCTCTGCTCAGAAAACTGGCCCATAGTTTTTAAAGAAGTTTAAGTTTAATAGACGGATCAGATGTATTAGAGTAGGGAAACAACACAAACACCCCTGGCAGAAGAATTTCCAGAAATGTGACCAGAAATACTTTAAATATAAGAAATGTGCTTTAAATACATATTACTCCAGATACAATCTTTAAAACCTCATCAAAGATCATTACTGTTTATTCATCTCCACTTTGAATCTTTCCAGACTCCAGTGTGCTTGTGAAGCTGTGCGTGTTGCTGGATGTTTGTGAGCTGTCGGCTGTTTCAGAGGCAGATGGCATGTCTCGGTTAGCCTGGGAACACAGCGGTGTTCTGGAGGGGTAGATGATGTGTGTTTGTGGGTGTTTGTGTTTGTGTGTGTGTGTATTAGTGTTGCAGTCTTCTCAATGACAAGTTTGACAGCTTCCTCCATCAACTTCCTATAATTCATCAGTGAGGGTGTGTGTGGTGTGGGCAGCTGCCTCACAGTGGGATAGGCGCACTCTCTCTCTCTCTCTCACACACACACACACACACACACACACACGCACACACCATGGTCACATTCCTACCACCATCAGTGTTCCACATGATAACCCTCACAAATATCTATCACAAACACATGGGCATCCTTATACACACACAAACCACTGTTACCAGCCAACATACACTCATTAATAATAAACAGGTAATACCCACTACATACAGACAAAAGTACTGGGATGCCTGGCCATCATATCAACAGGGACTATAATGACATTGCATTCAAATACATAGACTTTAATATGGCACTTGTCCCCCATTACAGCTAGAATAACTGCCAACCTTCTTGGGGGGCTTTCCAGAAGATTTTGGTGTTTCTGTGGGAATTTGTGCCCATTCATTCTGTAGAGCATTTAGGAGCTTGGGCACAAATTTTGAGCATGAATGCATCTTACAGGTTTTGGATTGAGTCAAGTTTAGGGCTTTGTGTGGGCCAGTCAGGCTCTTATACACTCACCTCATCCAACCACGTCTTTTTGGTCCTTGCTTTGTGCACTGAGCCACAGTCATGCTGGGACAGAAAAGATTCTTCCCCAAACTGTGTCCACAAAGTTGGAAGCATGTCGTTGTCGAAAAATGTCTTAGTGCCCCTCACTGGAAGCAAGAGGCCACATTAATTAATAGATGTTTCCCAATCATTTTGTCCATGCAGTACAGGGGTATTCAATTAAAAGTCACCGAGGTCCAGTTAGTACATTTCGTCCCAGTAGAAGGTCCGAACTGAAGTCCATCTTGTGTCTTATAGCCTTCCCCTATGTCCACATTTACATATAATTTACTCAAAATGTTTTGTTCATTTCCAATGCAGGAACTGAACTGAGTGCACAACTAACTCTTTCACTATAAATAAAAGTAGTCCCGGGCAAATACATTTAAGTTACAAAACACAGTCCATTATTGATCAAAACGTGTTGTAAACGGTTTGTTTTTTTCCTCGGGTCGGGTCGGGTTTTGGGTCAGTATCTACGAGTAGTTTT